>JAVTVY010020658.1:0-72812 GCA_036873755.1 Hanleya hanleyi
CAAATGGAACGGGAACTTGGCGTTCTGTAAACAAAACATAATAAAAATGGTTTTTCCTTACTGTTTCTGACCTCAAGCCATATGCTTTCAATATTGGAAATTTCCAGGTCTTTTCGTCTTGTCACAGAAAGGTGGTTTGCTACATAAACTAATAATCCACCACCAGAACTGTAAGTTCTATCTTTTCTGAAATCTTCACATCTATACCCACTAACATTTAGATTTTTATCTGAGAACTTTTCATCTAAAAAGGTTTCTGTAAACCCAAGGATATCATAATCTTTACTGAAAATGGTACATTTGAGTTCATCTAACTTGGGGAGAATATGCTGAACATTCAAGTGCATGAGTTTTAGACCTTTTTGTTTTAATAAGAACATTTCTTTATCAGAATCCAAGCTTGCTCTGTCAGAAAGGTGATCATAATTCTTAACATTTTTAGTAAAATTTGACTTTGTAACGAGTTCTTTAAGATTAAAATTGTTAATTTCTCTAGCAGTAAAAGTTACTATTGTCACAAATAAAACAGCACATATAGTCAAATAAGTTGAAGTATATACATTTTCAAAATTAACTAGACAATTGGATGGACAAATATTACTTTCAGGTATAAAATCAATGTGAGAATCAGTACTGCATGTATTTACTAAGCACATGGAAGTAGGTGTATCACACACTGTATTATCACATTCACACTTCTGTAAACTCAAGGAAGATTTGGTGTTTTGATGCTCTTGATCAGAAAAAAGATTAGAGCAACAGCATGTTACATTTAAATTGTTACATTCGGCACATACTGAATTAAGAAAGTCAAACTGATTTGATAAACAAACCCTGGCTTCAAAACTGGCACTGGAATTATTGTTAGAAGAAGACTGGAGCAGTTCAGATTTATTGAAATATAGTTCATCTTTGCTCACGTTTATCACAGCAGAATTATCTATCACATAAGTTTTGTCAGTGGCTGACTCTGCCTTGCCACTTTCCTATGCATGGCGTGTGTAGAAATAACAAAACTTGCTTTTGTGTCCATCACACTTACACACCCAGCACCGCACTGGTTTACCATGACTACACCTTACATCTGTATGACTTGGTTCCCCACAGTATCCACAGAAATCATAATGATCAGCACTAGGCGATGGGGAGCGGATGGCACTGGAATAATGTTTCTCCTTCAGGATAGGATGCTCGGCGTTCAGATTGAATAGGAGTCTACTTGTCCCCTTGTCACTCAGGTGAAGCCCATCTCTTGTTAACATTTCTCTGTTCACCACTCGACCATCCCAGAAGAAATTTTCATGCCAGACAAAGGAGCAGTTCTTGTCACTAGCCAGCTGTTCTAGTTTGAGATTTAGCCCATGGACACGCATACCTCTGACGCCAGAGTCCATTCGTGGGGTAATTGCAGAAACCACTATCTTCATTGTGTTTGGCTGGCATGAGATGGTGTCAATCAGTGCCCTGTAGTCAGCTACAGTTTCGTCATAGGGACGACTGATATCATTCGTCCCAACTTGTAGGATCACTGTATCAATGTCTTCCAACAGTGCAGGTCTGTTCTGTAACATTTCATCCAAATCTCGTACTGTAGCACCTCTTCTCGTCTGTACCTTTGTGTTTCTGTTCAAACCACGTGGGTTCACTCCTTTAGTGATAGAGTCACCAAGTATCAGTGTTGAGCTGGCATGACCTGTAGGCTCGATTTGATTCGACACAGTTCCTCCAATCAAAGTAGGGATTTGCTGCCTTTCAAACACTTCAGTACCCATTAGATCCTCCCAGTTGATGTAGTTCTTGACCTTGTTTGACTTCTATCATTGTTGCACTCATGAGTTGCACTCTGCAGAGAGACAGAGTTTATACTGGGCAGATTGTTCCTATTAACTTCACTTACTTCGGTTGGTAACTTGGCTCCCTGTGAATTTGATTGAATGCCTACTGTGCATGTTCTCTTTTTCAGTATGGGAGCTGTTTGCGTTTCAGTTGTTTTTAGTAGTTGCGCTTTTGCCTGCTGAGCCTTGAATAGTTCAGAATGAAGTTCTGCATTTTCCTCCTGAAGATCAGACAATGCTGTCTGCACATGGTGTAATTTAGACTTCAGTTCCTCAATAGTCTTTTTGAGACTGACACAGCATTCCTGGCATGAACACTGTGAGACTCCTGGAAAGTTAGACACAGTGTGCACTGTACTGTAATCACAGGAAGACCTCAAGTATGAAGAAATCAGTGACTGGTCTATCCTCTGATTGAACTGGACTGGCAGGGGGGTTGAAGTGATAATCCCACTATTCATTCTGTGATCAGTGGACTCCTCTTTGTTCACATTTGATTGAAGCTGAATTGAAGCACTGCTCGTGTATCTTCCTGTTGAGTTCTTTGGCACTGCACTAATTTGATGTATGAGAGGAAGATCTTCTGGGAGAAAACCAGAAAAGGAAGGCAGTGTTGGATAGGTAAGCCACTGGGCAGGTAAGCATTGCTGATGTTGTTGTTGTTGTAAAGTGTAAGTAGAATCAGTCATCTTTAGATCACACTGCTGGCCATGTAGAACATAGGTGGAATCAGCTTTGCTAGACCCTAGTTTCTCCTCATATGTAGTTTCAGTCATATTAAGATCCTCCTGATCACACACAACTATATTTGTTGAGTTTGCCACACTGGAAATCTGCTCCTGCTGTTGTTGTTGTTCAACAATGTAGATTGAGTCCTCCATATTGGATATTAACGTGGGTCCAGTTTCCAACAACCACACAGTTTCTGTCAGTTATCATTCTCTGATTTGTCATAAGTAACAAATTTTACAGGCATACTGTGTCTAGACTTGATAGCTGTGATGCCATTCAAGTGTTCTATACGAAACTTGGTATACAGCATCGATGTATCAAGAGATCTGCAATGTATAGCCACATCAGTTCCTCTGAGTGGCGGGAAGGATGGGCGGCCATTTTTAATTTATGCCCATATCAGGGCAAGATGGTCAGAGCCAGGCTTAAAACCTACTAAAGCCACCTTTCTTCCATATCAGGTTCTCACTTATGCAATAGATGTGTTACAATCTCTAAAGCGCTTCAATCACGGAATGTATCAATCACGGGATGTATCAATCACGGGATGTATCACGGGATGTATCAATCACGGAATGTATCAATCACGGAATGTATCAATCACGGAATGTATCAATCACGGAATGTATCGCTTTTTTAAGAAATAAACTTGAGTCATGATCTTTGAACTCTACTGACTTAATTTTTGAGGAAATTAAATCGTTTAGGCAACAAAACCAATCCTTCGGCTTTATTTTTTTTTCAAATATATCAAGTTAAATTGATAAACAAAACAAACATTTGGACACCCCTACACCACGGCGTTTAGTCAAAGCACCGTCTTGGGGAGGGAAGCACGCCATTGCAGAGCCAACGCCCTCATATGAGATTTGGAGCACGGTCTTGGAGAGACCGCATGGCGGATTCAGAAGATGGTCTGCAGAATCAGTCATAAATACATATTTCTCACGGTAGAAATATCAGATCTTATCATATCTCAGAGAAGCATGTAGACTTTTGATTGGCTGACAGACCTCATGTGTGATGCTGTATTGTCAACTTGCTGGTCGAATATATATCGTATACCCCGTCGCCAAGGGCAACGAACAGGTGTTCACTAGATTCCATCGTCTGCTAAACAAAATGGCTGAATCAGGCAAACGTTTCGCGTCTCACACGGACGATGAAGTTGTTGAAAAGCGGGCTAATATTATTCCCAGCAACACAAAAAAAATCGAACAAAACGTCCGCCAGAACTTTGAAGTATTACCTGAAAGAGAAGGCTTTCCTGACACGATGGGTTCAACCCGAAAGAGGAATACGGGTACGCATACACTTCCAGTAAATGTTCTTGTCAAACCCCATCCTGCAGAAACTGTGACATCATCTTCTCAGTACCCTGCACCCACGTCAAATGATGCCACGTCGGCCGTGTTACACACCCAGGATGTACGAGCAGAAGGCCATGCCGACGACTTTGATTTTGATCTTAATCAGCTGTTTTGTGAATTCGACAGCACCGCTGTCCCGTCCACATCGTGTGACATTCCCACAGCTATCCTGATCGCCGCAAATCCCTCAGCGCCAATGTTCAATAACTGCACAATAAATGCAATCAAAATCATCGTGCGAAAATGAAGCAAATACCTATACTTCTGCCAAATTGTGCAGGACAGTTTGATTTTTCCGATTTTTCTCTCGAACTGTAAATTTAAGTCAGTTCATGTTGGTCCTTCTCCTGTGTGATGTTATGGAAACATGACACAAGTGACACTGTCGAGTGACACGGTGTTGAATTATAGACAGAATGGAAATGTAACAGTTCACACGTGTATTTGAAACTTACGTATCCACGCAACAGATGTGAATCCGGAACGGGTCTTTAGATGTATTTATTAACAAAAGGTATATAATCTAGATATTATACTCGTCGGTGGCTATTAAATATTAAATATGAAATTGAGATTAAGCTTAATGTTCCAGTATTTTATACGTTTCTGATTTTCAGAATAGAACATAAGAGATGAAGCTGAATTTGAAGTTAGATTGTTCATTCTTTATCACCGAAGCCCACCGGTATTTCACACGGAAACCGGGTTCATTGTTCACGGATTACAGTATATGTTATCGTTATCTTTGCTCCTCCCTTAGTACGTTTTAAAGATGAGGATTGTAAAAATGATACATTTGTCTTTGTGTTCATTTTTTCCGGTGCATGCTGTGGATCGTTCTGAAACCAGTGCAAGTCCGATCGAAGTCCGTTCCATTATGTCGGCCTTGAAGTCCAAAGTGATTCTTAATGCTCTGAGATATGATAAATTCGTTATACATCGCCCTTCCGGGGTAATACGGGATGAGATTTGGTTTCTCTAGCCATATTTTTCCGAGGCGTTTCTCTAGCCATGTTTTTCCTCGGCTGCGCCTCGGAAAAATAAGGCGAGAGAAACCAAATCTCATCCCGTATTACCCCGGAAGGGCGACGTACATGTGTATAACTAATAATATTTACGCGGGACATTTGGCAGAGTTTGCCAGGTCACGATATGAAAAATCACAGACTGCTCAAGAAACTATCAGTAAAATCCATAATCTGTAATTCTGCACGTGCTGTTTCATGTATATGGCAAAAACAATTTGTTTCGCTTCAGCAGAAGCCATTTCAACGGGGTTTTGTGTCATAATAAACTCAAAAACACTTCCTGTTCCTTGGCGGTCAGAAATGGATCAGTAGCATCTACATGGCCCAGGCTATTTATTACGCTTATTTCCGTACATGGTCTCTCTAACAAGGCGTTGCACACCTCCCTGACTACGTGTTCCTGAGGGTGTGAAATTGACATACCTTGTTTCACATTTAAGCACGAAAACTGAGTGAAAATTATTTGGAAGGGGAGTACACAACATAATCTGAGGTATACACACGATATTCTACTCAAGAAGTTATGAAGAAGTATCTAAAATACACCATCCTTCTCCGGTATGGCACTTTCGCACTCCAAACGGTGGAATTGTGCATGATATCTTCAGAGAAAAAGAAATGGAACAACTACAGTCTTGGTGTTATTACGTCCCCCCCCCCCCCGCCGTTCCCGGTATCCTCTGAATTTCTCATTACCCGCGGCCTTATTCACCCTGTTGCGAGTCCATCTTCGCTTCGACAGCACTCCTGAAAACATGACTGTGTTTTAATCTACGCGCCTCTCTCCAAGGGCGCGCTTCCCTCCCTGAGACAAGATGTTTTCTCACAAGTGGCCAATGCGTCCTTTTGTTCAATATTCCCTAACTTCCCCACCTACCGGAATGTCCACCCTATCTGGTAAGGTGTGCTTAGGTGGGACCTATCAAAGAAAGAGAGGGATAAGTTTTCTTGCCTGAAGTGAGAATTAAACCTCCAAAAAATGTCCTTGCCTGTAATCTCCAACGTTGAATAGCGCGCTGTCGTATAGGAGGAGAATACAATTGAATATCCAATGTGAGTATATGGTCTGTACGCCTGTGGTTTATTGCAACACACATATGAAATTTCACATTAAAATACTTTGTCCGTGATCCTTGTGTCATTATGTTTAGAGGAGCAGAACTTGACCATAGAAACTCACTGAACCATACTTGTCGTAAAGAAGGGCTATAATGAATTCGACTTCTTGCAGAAAATGACGTGGCCCATATGACTCCAAAACATTCGTATTCATTGTTGGTAGGCTGATGTCCGATTTTGAGAGAAATTCTATTTCACCACGATGATTTCCCTAACTATCCACATGTCCCGTGTGTAGGCCAATTCATAAAAGTGCTAGACCTGAATAATGGACTTATTCAAAATGTTGAATATAAGTTTAGATTGTCTGACCGATGTATAATGCCGGGTCAACTGGATGAACACCGAAGTATGCACATCAAAGAGAAGCCACCCAAATGTATCGTGTGTAAACGTAAAATTCTAGACCTGAATATGAAATATAAAATACTAAATATTCATTCAGAGTGTGTGAGAACTGTGTAACATACCCAGGAATCAGAATAAATCCCTGAATATACAGATAAGAGAAAAGCCATCGAAATGTCACTTGTGTATAGGTGCTAGATCTGAATACCTGAATTTAAATTACTGAATATTCGTTCAGATTGTTTGAGACCGGTGTAACATACCCAGGAACCAGGATGAACATCAACACACGAGAGAGCATAACACAGAAGCCATCCAATATATGTAGTGTGGCATCTGTGGTACAGCAAGCCAGGAAACCGCATATCAGGTGACCCCATTTAAGTATTTGAAGTATGTTTAATGGCAAGATGGACAGAGTTTGCCGAATGAGGACAACGAAATCTAGATACGGGAGAAACCATTCAAGTGTTCTGGTTATGATTACTGGTGTCCATGACTGGTTATGTGGATGAACGTAGGATAGCGTATTTTCTTAGTCGAAATTAAAGACACGGCCGCTTCCACCAGTGTGGTATTGCAGAAAGCGCTCCAAGTGCTCCAAGCTCAGGCTCCAAGAGTTCCGAGCTCCAAGTGCTCCAAGCTCAGGCTCCAAGAGTTCCGAGCTCCAAGAACTCCGCCCCACGGGAGCTACCATAACCACCGGGCGTTCACGGGCGTGGTGGTTGTGGTAGTGTCTGTACATATAGGGATTGACACGTGTCCCTCATCAGTCCATATGTATTACTCAGCATGTCGTGTACGTTTACATTTTATCAGATAACCTTCTCTCGTCGCGATAGTATGCTTAGACAAATCAGTGCAAGCACAACCAAGAGATACCAGCGAGTCTCGCTATAAGAGTAGATCATCCCTATACGATGATGGTGAGCGATCCTACGGGTATGATGTACTTGAGGGGATAATAAATTGATTGAGCTGTCATCCTTGTTGTTTTTGTTGTTATTCTCTCACCTGTCTACTTGATGGCGTCAAGGCGTTATGCTAGGGCGTTAAGGTGTTCAGATAGGGCGTAAGGCGTTGAGACGGGCGTTGACGGGCGTCACTGCATTTCGAAGAATTAGTGACAATTCCATGGATATCTAGAAAATCAGAGCTTCAGGGCTAGATCACCAGGCCCCATTTTCTCTGGGCACAAGGGAGGAGTGTTATCCTGAAGGTGGGGCTCCTTCGGGAGCTATATTTCGGGGGCATGATTTTCAAGCGAATACATTCCAGATCGCCCAATCTATGTTTTTTTTAACAAAATTTAGTATCGTATTTAGCGAATCAACTTTGGCTCATGGAATCGATGGATTCCATAAAACCCACAATACCTTCGTGCATGCATTTCTCATGGAAACGGCTCAAAATTTCAATTTGATAAGAGGATATTTTGTGAATAATAATAATTTCACAATAGGCATTCCATGATATGGGACTATCTTGTACGGGGAAAATTACTATTTTAATGGGCAATTACTAAGGACATGGCTGTGAAATGTCTGGCCGCCATATTGGAAAATGTCGGCGAGTGCTGCCCTTCGCTTGCACACATTGAAGTATATCATCACCGGTTTAATGAACCTCACCACCCAGTAGTTATTTTCAATTATGATGACAAATGTCAAATCAACAAGCTCTTCCATTACACACTGTGGATACTTGTATGTAAATATATGACCTCTTTATTTACATCAATTCAGGCGAATCACAAAAACAGTTCCATTTCTTGGGAAGCCCTATACACTGACGATTAAAAACCACCAAGAATTGTAAAATAGACTTATGAGAAACTTAGATGTCGCCATGTGAACGACCCCACCCCCAAAATTTGGAGTTTGTCAATTATTATGAAATTATCAAGAAATTTAAACATGGTGTTCGTCGCAGTATATCAGGGCAAGATGGTCAGAGCCAGGCTTAAAACCTACTAAAGCCACCTTTCTTCCATATCAGGTTCTCACTTATGCAATAGATGTGTTACAATCTCTAAAGCGCTTCAATCACGGAATGTATCAATCACGGGATGTATCAATCACGGGATGTATCACGGGATGTATCAATCACGGAATGTATCAATCACGGAATGTATCAATCACGGAATGTATCAATCACGGAATGTATCGCTTTTTTAAGAAATAAACTTGAGTCATGATCTTTGAACTCTACTGACCTAATTTTTGAGGAAATTAAATCGTTTAGGCAACAAAACCAATCCTTCGGCTTTATTTTTTTTTCAAATATATCAAGTTAAATTGATAAACAAAACAAACATTTGGACACCCCTACACCACGGCGTTTAGTCAAAGCACCGTCTTGGGGAGGGAAGCACGCCATTGCAGAGCCAACGCCCTCATATGAGATTTGGAGCACGGTCTTGGAGAGACCGCATGGCGGATTCAGAAGATGGTCTGCAGAATCAGTCATAAATACATATTTCTCACGGTAGAAATATCAGATCTTATCATATCTCAGAGAAGCATGTAGACTTTTGATTGGCTGACAGACCTCATGTGTGATGCTGTATTGTCAACTTGCTGGTCGAATATATATCGTATACCCCCGTCGCCAAGGGCAACGAACAGGTGTTCACTAGATTCCATCGTCTGCTAAACAAAATGGCTGAATCAGGCAAACGTTTCGCGTCTCACACGGACGATGAAGTTGTTGAAAAGCGGGCTAATATTATTCCCAGCAACACAAAAAAAATCGAACAAAGCGTCCGCCAGAACTTTGAAGTATTACCTGAAAGAGAAGGCTTTCCTGACACGATGGGTTCAACCCGAAAGAGGAATACGGGTACGCATACACTTCCAGTAAATGTTCTTGTCAAACCCCATCCTGCAGAAACTGTGACATCATCTTCTCAGTACCCTGCACCCACGTCAAATGATGCCACGTCGGCCGTGTTACACACCCAGGATGTACGAGCAGAAGGCCATGCCGACGACTTTGATTTTGATCTTAATCAGCTGTTTTGTGAATTCGACAGCACCGCTGTCCCGTCCACATCGTGTGACATTCCCACAGCTATCCTGATCGCCGCAATTCCCTCAGCGCCAATGTTCAATAACTGCACAATAAATGCAATCAAAATCATCGTGCGAAAATGAAGCAAATACCTATACTTCTGCCAAATTGTGCAGGACAGTTTGATTTTTCCGATTTTTCTCTCGAACTGTAAATTTAAGTCAGTTCATGTTGGTCCTTCTCCTGTGTGATGTTATGGAAACATGACACAAGTGACACTGTCGAGTGACACGGTGTTGAATTATAGACAGAATGGAAATGTAACAGTTCACACGTGTATTTGAAACTTACGTATCCACGCAACAGATGTGAATCCGGAACGGGTCTTTAGATGTATTTATTAACAAAAGGTATATAATCTAGATATTATACTCGTCGGTGGCTATTAAATATTAAATATGAAATTGAGATTAAGCTTAATGTTCCAGTATTTTATACGTTTCTGATTTTCAGAATAGAACATAAGAGATGAAGCTGAATTTGAAGTTAGATTGTTCATTCTTTATCACCGAAGCCCACCGGTATTTCACACGGAAACCGGGTTCATTGTTCACGGATTACAGTATATGTTATCGTTATCTTTGCTCCTCCCTTAGTACGTTTTAAAGATGAGGATTGTAAAAATGATACATTTATCTTTGTGTTCATTTTTTCCGGTGCATGCTGTGGATCGTTCTGAAACCAGTGCAAGTCCGATCGAAGTCCGTTCCATTATGTCGGCCTTGAAGTCCAAAGTGATTCTTAATGCTCTGAGATATGATAAATTCGTTATACATCGCCCTTCCGGGGTAATACGGGATGAGATTTGGTTTCTCTAGCCATATTTTTCCGAGGCGTTTCTCTAGCCATGTTTTTCCTCGGCTGCGCCTCGGAAAAATAAGGCGAGAGAAACCAAATCTCATCCCGTATTACCCCGGAAGGGCGACGTACATGTGTATAACTAATAATATTTACGCGGGACATTTGGCAGAGTTTGCCAGGTCACGATATGAAAAATCACAGACTGCTCAAGAAACTATCAGTAAAATCCATAATCTGTAATTCTGCACGTGCTGTTTCATGTATATGGCAAAAACAATTTGTTTCGCTTCAGCAGAAGCCATTTCAACGGGGTTTTGTGTCATAATAAACTAAAAAACACTTCCTGTTCCTTGGCGGTCAGAAATGGATCAGTAGCATCTACATGGCCCAGGCTATTCATTACGCATATTTCCGTACATGGTCTCTCTAACAAGGCGTTGCACACCTCCCTGACTACGTGTTCCTGAGCGTGTGAAATTGACATACCTTGTTTCACATTTAAGCACGTAAACTGAGGGAAAATTATTTGGAAGGGGAGTACACAACATAATCTTAGGTATACACACGATATTCTACTCAAGAAGTTATGAAGAAGTATCTAAAATACACCATCCTTCTCCGGTATGGCACTTACACACTCCAAACGGTGGAATTGTGCATGATATCTTCAGAGAAAAAGAAATGGAACAACTACAGTCCTGGTGTTATTACGTCCCCCCCCCCCCCCCCCCCGCCGTTCCCGGTATCCTCTGAATTTCTCATTACCCGCGGCCTTATTCACCCTGTTGCGAGTCCATCTTCGCTTCGACAGCACTCCGGAAAACATGACTGTGTTTTAATCTACGCGACTCTCTCCAAGGGCGCGCTTCCTCCCCAATACGGTGCTTTGACTTTACGCCGTGTACACCCTAAAAACAAGTTGTTTTCCCACAAGTGGCCAAGGCGTTTTTTTGTTCAATATTTCCGAACTTGCCCACCTTCCGGAATGTCCACCCTATCTGGTAAGGTGTGCTTAGGTGGGACCTATCAAAGAAAGAGAGGGATAAGTTTTCTTGCCTGAAGTGCCTGAACCTCCAAAAAATGTCCTTGCCTGTAATCTCCAACGTTGAATAGCGCGCTGTCGTATAGGAGGAGAATACAATTGAATATCCAATGTGAGTATATGGTCCGTACGCCTGTGGTTTATTGCAACACACATATGAAATTTCACATTAAAATACTTTGTCCGTGGTCCTTGTGTCATTATGTTTAGAGGAGCAGAACTTGACCATAGAAACTCACTGAACCATACTTGTCGTAAAGAAGGGCTATAATGAATTCGACTTCTTGCAGAAAATGACGTGGCCCATATGACTCCAAAACATTCGTATTCATTGTTGGTAGGCTGATGTCCGATTTTGAGAGAAATTCTATTTCACCACGATGATTTCCCTAACTATCCACATGTCCCGTGTGTAGGCCAATACATAAAAGTGCTAGACCTGAATAATGGACTTATTCAAAATGTTGAATATAAGTTTAGATTGTCTGACCGATGTATAATGCCGGGTCAACTGGATGAACACCGAAGTATGCACATCAAAGAGAAGCCACCCAAATGTATCGTGTGTAAACGTAAAATTCTAGACCTGAATATGAAATATAAAATACTAAATATTCATTCAGAGTGTGTGAGAACTGTGTAACATACCCAGGAATCAGAATAAATCCCTGAATATACAGATAAGAGAAAAGCCATCGAAATGTCACTTGTGTATAGGTGCTAGATCTGAATATCTGAATTTAAATTACTGAATATTCGTTCAGATTGTTTGAGACCGGTGTAACATACCCAGGAACCAGGATGAACATCAACACACGAGAGAGCATAACACAGAAGCCATCCAATATATGTAGTGTGGCATCTGTGGTACAGCAAGCCAGGAAACCGCATATCAGGTGACCCCATTTAAGTATTTGAAGTATGTTTAATGGCAAGATGGACAGAGTTTGCCGAATGAGGACAACGAAATCTAGATACGGGAGAAACCATTCAAGTGTTCTGGTTATGATTACTGGTGTTCATGACTGGTTATGTGGATGAACGTAGTGTAACGTGTACGAGCAGGACCAGTCGTAGTGTTTAGAAGAAAACGAATCAATAACCGGGATTGCCCACTGGCATTCTGGCCGTCACCGTCGTTAACCCCTTCACTAGTAGAGATCCGGGGCTCGAAGAGATGATCACAACCCTACAAGGATGACTGACGCTCATGTAAAGGTCTATTATTGTATATTCTGCACAAGTAGTATACGCGGTTACAAATAATAGCGTAGAACCGCGTGGCTTAGACAGAATGTCTAAGGAGATGTAACGTTAAGATATTTACACATATGTACAGACACTAGGAGAGTGTTTGCAAATAAACTTGATGGATATATACACGTGATGTAAGAGGATGTGTGCACACAAGTTAACGGATACATACACTTGAGGTGTGCATATAAGGTTCACGGATACGTGCCCCTGAGAGAGTGTGTGCATATAGAGTTAAACGTATCCCTGGTGTGTATGTGGATAATAGAAGAGACTGTGTGCAGTTTAAGCTTGATGTTATATGGTAATAAGATATATATGAGAGTGTATGCATATAACTTTATAGTTAATATAGTGCTTTAATGCGCGATAAGGGCGGCCTGGCTGCTGGCCCTTCTCTTCTGGGGGTAAGGGCGGCCTGGCTGCTGGCCCTTCTCTTCCGTCGTTGGGACGTTAAGGATATAACGCCCTCTCCAGGAATGGCACCCAGTCGTTGGAACGTTAAGGATATAACGCTCTCTCCAGGAATGGCACCCCGTCGTCGGAACGTCAAGGCCCGTTGGAACGTTACGGCGGCAACGTTCTCTCCAATATACAGATACCCTCAGGCGTTGGAACGTCACGGCAGTGACGCTCTCTCCAGATATAGCACCCAGTCGCTGAAATGTCACGGCCCGTTGGAACGTTACGGGGGTAACGCTCTCTCCAGATACGACACCCAGTCGTTGGAACGTCACGGCAGTGACGCTCTCTCCAGAGACGTGGCAACCCGGCGTGTTCTTCACCCCTAGTCGTCGGAGCCTGACCCTAACTTGTCAGCTCACCAGTCTGCTTCCTGCACAGGTAAGTATAGCCCGGCGTCTCAACCCTTACGGCTGCTGCGACCCGTCTATGGACACGCCTGTGACTACACGACGATCTCTCAGGTAAGTATCACGCACCACTCAACTCTCATGGACCGTCAGGACAATTACTTGGGTATATCATGTGCTATTATTATTTCATCTGGTACCGATGAAACATCGTACGGTCTGTAAACTGCCGTTGTAATCTGTGCCCTGGGCTTGACCATACAGTCTGTAACCTTTGCTACCACTTTTACATCGGTAAAAGGAAGCTCGCCTTCTGTAACGTGTGATAAATACACGTGTCCTACAGGAATCTGTATATCTTGTTACCCCTTTTACATCGGTAAAAGTGAGCCCACCTGCACCGTGCCTTTATGCGTGATAAATACGCATGTTCTCCCCGTGGTCTGTGTTTCTTTATTTACGTGTGACAAATACACGTTTCCCTCTTGAAAGATCTGTGTTCTGTGTTTCTTTGCGGTATAATTTGTGAGCTGTATGTCTGGGCTTGTACTGTACGGTTTATAATCTGTGTGTCTTTATTTTCCTGCATGTGTGATAAATACACATTTCCTTCTGGAATCTGTGTTCTGTATCTTTCCTGTGTGATCTGTGCGTCTTTATCTGCTCGTATGTGTGATAAAGACACATGTCCTTCCAGTTGAATCTGTAAGCTGTATCTGTAACTTGTCTATGGCCAGCTATACGCCGTCTGTGTAACTGTCTGCGGCCTCTCCTGCTCTCAAAGCGCCCGGCCCAGTTTATCGATGTTTACCGATGAAAATGCCTCGCCCGCCGGAGTCTTGTCTCGCCCCGCCGGCTGTAATACTGCGACCGTTTCCGTCCCGTAAAGCGTTGCCCGGCTATCGGCGACGAATAAACAGGCTCCACGGTACGTTGTAGGATTATGGCAGGGGGAAACTTGGTCGATATATCCTTGTATTTAGTGCAGTTGTATACTTCTGGGGAGGGAGGGAATCTCCTGACTATAGTCATACACCGCTACACGGTCAAGACGATCAACAAATATTGTGGCTTAAGTCTCAGTGCAGCTAGATAGCACAGCAATATTGTCGAAATTATCAACCTACTGGTATAGACACTAAAGCCCTATTTTATACTGAAGTTAGAACATGCAAGTTGCCTAAATGTGCTACAGGCAAACGCATGTCTCGTTACAGTGTTATAGAATTCCCCAACTACATGTACATACAACACGCCCGTAAACGTGTTCCCTAAACTATAGTACAACCACAAACACGTTTCCACACTGAAAATGCCAGCCGGCAAATTCTCATTGGATTGGCGTGTTTTCACAGGTTACACTAGCTACAGGTTGTATAATCTTTTAGATTCCCAGGCCAAAACAACTGCCTTTTACGGCCAACCGTAAATTGTGCCAAAAATCAATAAGTTACAGGCTGTACCTCAACGTGTTTCTCCAGCCCTCTATTTCTCATCTGACCCCCGCTCTCTCCGTGCGTCCGAGCTTATATATGGCTACCGCTCTTCCGTGAATAAAGGTAGAAACAGAACCGTTCTCCTGCAGATAAAATTAGCATAAGTCGACGATGCCAGCGCCCTCTTCATTGTCACTTACACCACACTTCTCCGAACCGTTTATATGGACCTCGCTGAATAAATCTGGCTATGGAAGAACAAACCATAATTCATAACTAACGTAATCGTTAAATATCAGCTTCCAACTCGCTCTGGTAAGCGAGAAATACAGGGGAATGCATTTCCGAGATCCTCCTTGCTCGACGTTGACGACACGGGTCAAGGTCGTCCTTTCCACATTCCAGCGCAGTACACGGTCCTGATTCAAACTGTTCTCTACACAAACGGGTAACCGTTACAGTAGGATAGCGTATTTTCTTAGTCGAAATTAAAGACACGGCCGCTTCCACCAGTGTGGTATTGCAGAAAGCGCTCCAAGTGCTCCAAGCTCAGGCTCCAAGAGTTCCGAGCTCCAAGAACTCCGCCCCACGGGAGCTACCATAACCACCGGGCGTTCACGGGCGTGGTGGTTGTGGTAGTGTCTGTACATATAGGGATTGATACGTGTCCCTCATCAGTCCATATGTATTACTCAGCATGTCGTGTACGTTTACATTTTATCAGATAACCTTCTCTCGTCGCGATAGTATGCTTAGACAAATCAGTGCAAGCACAACCAAGAGATACCACCGAGTCTCGCTATAAGAGTAGATCATCCCTATACGATGATGGTGAGCGATCCTACGGGTATGATGTACTTGAGGGGATAATAAATTGATTGAGCTGTCATCCTTGTTGTTTTTGTTGTTATTCTCTCACCTGTCTACATGATGGCGTCAAGGCGTTATGCTAGGGCGTTAAGGTGTTCAGATAGGGCGTAAGGCGTTGAGACGGGCGTTGACGGGCGTCACTGCATTTCGAAGAATTAGTGACAATTCCATGGATATCTAGAAAATCAGAGCTTCAGGGCTAGATCACCAGGCCCCATTCGTACCCATAGTGGACCCCAAAACATCCATAATTCTCCATGGCCCAGGTGTATAGTCCGAGTTCCGCATTTTATATTTTCGGAACAAATTTAATTTTACATGCAACCCTGCAGATGCCGCCATACCCATTAACACTGGATGGATGATTCTCCCATGGCTTAGGCGTAAAGTCCGTGTACCGCTTTTTATATGTTCAAACCAAATCCAAAATTTGCATACACCCACTAACCCACCCTGCCTCTGTCGGCAGGTCCCGATCCGCTGGGAGCTGATATTAGCCCCTCTAGAGCTGATTGATAGGGGGTTTCCCTATTATAGACGTAAAGTCCGTGTTCCGCTTTTTATATGTTCAAACCCATTCCGAATTTTACATGCACCCACCCAGGATCCCACTGGAGGAGCGACACCTCCCACGACCCATTTGGACCAACAGTGACCCATCTCGACTCCAAAACGTCCATCCCAATACCCTTTTCTACTGCGCATACACAGAATAACGTCAGTTCCACCCACACGCAGCCAGTTGAACACTCCCCCACGAATGATTCACGATGACACCTCACACGACCCAATCGGACCACTGGTATTCCACCAAGATCCTTAAACGCTCAGTCCAGCGCTACTTGCCCATTGCGCAATGCGAACTTTCCAAAGAATTTCAACCAATAGCTTCGGAACTTCTGCCATCGTGTTTTACGTGGTGAAACGAAAAAGCAAGGTGCCACACCCATACCGCAAACGTCCATATGGGGGTTCACCACCAGGTTAATCATTATCCACTGGGCCAGAATTGACCTACAACATAGCCGTATATATGGAGAAATCACTCTTGCTGGGCCGTCACGTGACCGGAAATGACGTCACCAGAAGTGACCTTCACATGACCTTTGACCCGGATGTGACCAAGAGGCCTGATGTGACATTATCCGTGACGTCATTGCCACGTCACGAACCCACATTTGGGACCCACACTTGCTCTAAGGAATCGGTCTTCTTCCCACTATTTCTTCCTGAATGTTAACCCTATCTGGCCTGGGCTTTTTGGGGCGTATCCTGGCCTGGGGAAGGGGAAGGAATGCCCCCCCCCCTAATTATTTTTCTTACCCCTTGAGCTAGGGAACTGAAACTTACCACACTATACTCTTGGGTCAAGCTCTACCAGAAAATGCAAAAATGTCAAAGATGGCCGCTTTGATGACGTCACAGTGACGTCATCTTCAAAAACAGCATTTTGGGTCGATTATTCGGTCGGACTTTTCGATTTTTTTATTTATGCAATTTCTCCGCAAAAACTGCATGATAAATTAGAAAATATTAATGTGATAATATGAAATAAAATAGTCTTTGCCCACTTTTCATCGTGGAAAAGCGGACATTTTGAAGAAATACGACAGAACCATCACTTTTCTGGTACACCACGTGGCCGCCATTTTGAATTTACCCATGATTCTCTGCTGGGGGAGGGGGGGCATGCAATTAGACTTAAAATGACTCCAATATGACTCCAACTATAAAGTCAAGGAGTTTCATCTCTCCATTATTTGTCGTTCCGGAGATAGTGCAGAAAGTTTGGTGATTATGTTTAGATGAGCTCAAATTGTACAGACACACGATGATCCATAATTGTCGTGAAGAATACGTATAGTGAATTGGACTTAGAGAGAGAAAATGTCATGGTCCACATATGGCTCCAAAACCTTCGCATTCATTGTTGATAAGCTGATCATGATGTCCGATTTTGATAAAAAATTATATTCCACCACGATGATTACCCTAACAATTTAAAGTCCAGTATACAGGCCTATACGTATGGATGCTAGATCAGAATAAACAAGTGATTTAAAATAAATGTCAGATTGTGTGACCGGTGATCAACACCGAGCCAACAGGCTAAACACCGGAATACGTACATAAGATAGGAGCCATTCAAATGTCCCATTCATATAGGTGCTAGACCCGAATATCGAGTTATTTTTTAAACTGCTGAATGTTCGTCCAAAGTGTGTGACCGGTGTTAAACACCGAGCAATGCAGGATGAATACCAAAATACGCACAAAAGAGAAAAGTCCTCTAAATGTCCTGTGTGTAAACGTATAGGTCTTGGCCTGAATATCAATTTATATAATATGCTGAATATACGTAGATAGGTAATAAACCATACAAGTGCTCTGGCTGTGAATACTGGCGCTCACGACTGGTTGTATGAATGTAGACAAGTGTTTTCTTGGTGCCAGAATTAAAGACACTGAAGTCCGTAAGTATAAGTCCTACATCTGAATATCAAGTTATTTAATATGCTGAATATACGTTTAGAATGTGTGACCGGTATAAATTACGGAACTATCATTCTGGCCACCGGAAAACTGACATAAAAGAAAAGTCATCCATTGAATATAAGTCGTGTTGCATTTGTGCAGCAAGCCATGAAATCGCATATAAAAGTGAACCGATTTAAGTATTTGGAGTCTGCCTAATCCAGAGAAGGACAGAATATAACAAATGGGGACAACGAAACGTAGATATGTGCGGAACCATTCAACTGTTATGGGTGTGATTATGCCTGTGTTCCAGTACATTTTATTCTGTATTCCTCTTGTGTGAATTAACATAGAATATCGTTTTCATGTCGTAATTAAAGGCAGGACTACTTCCACTAATGTGTAACTGCAAAGAAAGCGATCGATGTAATCTCAACTGTTACCTGGCGCTCTTTATATCACTGGAGAACCCATTTGTATATCCAATGTGAGTATATGGTTTGTACGCCGACGGTCTGATTAGAATATGCATTCTCACGTTAAGAAAACACATTACCCGTCATCCTTGTGCGATTATGTTTAGAGGAGCACAACTCGAATGGACACACAATGACCATCATACACTAAAAAAATGTATTTTTAACACAATTTGGTGTTAAAATGACTTCAACACAAACATTCTGTTTTGGAATCACCAATTCGTGTTGAAGTCAACATATCAACGCAAAATCATACCGTTTTCAACACCAATTTGTGTTGATTTTACCACAAATTTCCGGTGCTAAAATGGATTCAACACATTTTGTTTCGCAGTGTAGGCATAAAGAACAGCTTTAGTGAATGAAAATGACATGACCCGTGACTCCAATCTCATCACATTTATTGTTGGTGAACTTGTGTTCGACTATAGAACAACAATCATATTCCGCCACGATGACTTCCCTTACCGTACTGTATAGGTAGTAGATAGACGGGAACGTAACACCATTTGAGACTAACTATATTTATTCTAAACGAGCTTTCGCAGTATGATTGATTGAAATTGTAGTTTAAGGGCCGCTTCCCATTCGGATTTCGCGGCCCATCAACTCAATGTTTTATTCGAATTTCGCGGTACATTACTTCGCAGATTTTTGATTGAAATTGTAGTTTAAGGGCCGCTTCCCATTCGGATTTCGCGGCCCATCAACTCAATGTTTTATTTGAATTTCGCGGTACATTACTTTGTTTATTGAATTTCTTTTCCAGTGCTAAATGTATAAATAAATAAATAAATAACTAAATAACAATGAGAGATTAGTAGGAGATATAAATAGAAGTAAATAAGAATCGCTATATGTACAAGTTCGTAAGTCTCTTTTTGGTTTTTGGTTAAGTTATACTGGTAAATATGAGTTCACTGTAATCGCGTGTATGATTCCTTTGTCTTGGTACCCCTTTGAACGCACAAAGCCGTCCAGAAAAAACTGGGAGAACCATTCAAGTAGATAGACTCCAATGGAATGCCCGAAGCATGGGGAAAAACGGGGACAATCTTAAAGTCTTAGTAAATGAAATCAACCCAGATATAATTTGTGTTCAGGAAACATTTCTGAAGCCAGGAAAAAATAAATTTACAATAAACGGATATAAGTCGTATAGATCAGACAGACTTACAGGTGCACTAGGGGGAAACCTGATATTAATAAAAGAGGATCTGATTCACATCGAACTAGACAAAAGCCCTACCAGTGACGATCTCGAATGGCACGCTATTCAGGTCTTCTTCAATAACAAACCTATTAACATCATTAATTTATATGCCCCAGGAAGTCTAAAGAAAATCTCCCCAAAAGAACTGGACAACATCACAAAGAAATTTAACTCCCCTATCATCATATGCGGTGATTACAACAGTCATAACCCCATGTGGGACGACAATTGCATCAAGGCAGACGAAAAAGGCAAAGTAGTGGAAAAATGGCTTGACCAAAACAACCTATGCTATTTAAATAATGGCCACGGGACGCGAATAGACATGAACACCGGTAAATTATCTGCAATTGACTTAACTATTGTCTCCCCTGATTTAGCTGTTAAATCCGAATGGGAAGTGATTCCTGACACGCTTGACAGCGACCACTTCGCCATTCTGACGAAAATTAGTATAAAACCGGACGCTGAAAGGACAGACGCCCCTCCAAAATTTCAGTACTCCAAAGCCGACTGGAAAAGCTTCCAGAAAGACTGTCAATGCCTAAATCATGACGAGATATTCAATTCCGATCCAGAAATGTTCAACGAAAACATTACAAATTCACTACTAAACATAGCACAAAAATATATTCCGATATCACAACAGCGCCACAACAAAAACCCGGTACCCTGGTGGAACTCAGAGTGTGCAAAGAATATTGCGGCCAAAAAGAAGGCACTTAGAAAATTCAAAAAAAGTAGGCTCCAAAGTGATCACGCGAATTACAAGGAACTCAAAATCATAGCTGAAAAAAGTGTCAAAGAAACTAAATCAAAATGCTGGGAAGACTTTTGCAACACTATAGATACCAAAACCAATTCAAAAAAAGTATGGAACAAAATAAAAAATATACAAGGAAAGTTGACGAACGCAGTCCCTGTACTGAACAAAACCAAAAAAACGAACAAAGAAAAGGCAGAACACCTCGCCGAATCTTTCGCTTCAAACAGTAGCGATAGCAACCTGAAATCAGAATTCAGAAAAATTAAGGAAGAAACAACGATAGAAAACGATTTGGACGATCATTTAGAAAACTATCTCAATGCAGACTTCAATATTAATGAATACCGCAAAGCTATACACTGTAAAAAAGAGAGCTCACCTGGTGAAGACAAACTAGGATACACGATCCTTAAACACCTACCAAATAAAACACAGAACCTAATTTTGAAACTAATTAATGTCAGCTGGCAGACCAAACAACTTCCAAGTAAATGGAAAACATTATCCCAATCCCTAAACCAGGTAAAGATCCATCAGACAGCAACTCTTACCGCCCAATTTCTCTCACTTCAAATCTATGCAAAATAATGGAAACTATGGTAAAGAATAGACTGGAATTTCATATGGAAAACAACAACTTATTAAACAAAACCCAAAGCGGCTTTCGTAAGAACAGAAGTACATTAGACCATTAACCAGATTACAACACTCGATAAAAAAGGAGAATGCCAAACATCAGTACACACTAGGTATCTTCCTAGACATAGAAAAAGCATTTGACCTTGTATGGCAGGACGGCATAATTATTCAATTAAGCAAACTTGGGATTAAGGGAAGAATGCAACACTGGATAAAAAACTTCCTAAACAATAGGAATTTTAAAGTTCGCATAGGAAATACCCTATCCACCGACCATGAATTAGACAACGGTACCCCTCAGGGAAGCGTCATAAGCCCTACCCTTTTCAACATCCCCATCAATGGCCTAGCCAATGAAATTGACACGAAACATTCGGAAGTAGAACAGTCTCTATTTGCTGACGATTCTGCCCTCTGCAAAACCGCACGCTCCATAAAAAAATTGACAGGTATAATGCAAAATACACTAGATACAATTAGCGGCTGGGCCGATAAATGGGGCTTCAAATTTTCCGCCCTAAAAACAACGGGCATTATATTTTCAAACAATAAACACATTGACGTCAAACTAACACTAGGAGGTCAGAAAATTGAATTCAGAAATAGTGTTAAATACCTAGGTATGATCTTTGACAGAAAACTCACATGGAAAGACCACATCGACCAACTAGTCCTCCGCTGCAATAAAGACCTGAACCTCATGAGGTGTGTGTCTGGGACAAACTGGGGAGCGAGTAAATATAGTCTGATAAAATTATATCAAACCTTAATCAGGTCAAAAATAGATTATGGGTCCATCGCCTACCAATCAGCATGTAAGACACAACTAAAAAGAATAGACAGCATCCAATATTCTGCTCTAAAAATAGCTACTGGAGCCTTCAAGGGAACCGCCTTATGTAGTCTTCAAATAGAAACCAATGAGAAACCCTTACATTTAAGACGAGAGGAACTGTCCCTGAAATATGCAGCAAAAACTAGAGCTAAGGGCGAAAATCACCCATGCCACAAAATTTTTGAAGATAAAAGTGAATATGAATATTTAAAGAAAAACTGGGAAAAAGACTCCGCCCCCCTCGGCTACACCGTAAATAACCTATTCCAAGAGCATGAAATACCCATCGCGCACATCTGCGACACAGACAAGATCACTAGACCACCCTGGGAATTAGAGTCGCCCCACGTGGACACTAGTATTCACGACTACCTCACAAAGAAGGACAACCCAGACTTTATAAGAGCCACCACCCTCGAATATATCAACCAAAACTGGAAAAATTACTTAAAAATCTATACAGACGGATCGAAAAACACAAGTAATAACACAGGATCAGCTTTTGTTATACCTGAGCTCAACATACAAAATGGTTTCAAACTTCCAGATAATATGTCTGTGTACACTAGCGAACTGATTGCTATAATAAAGGCTCTCGAATGGATCATCGAGCACAAACCACTCCGTGCGGTGATACTCAGTGACTCCCTTAGTGGACTCACATCCATCCAAAATTCTATATCTGACAGTAGACCTGATCTCATACACAAAATAGAATGTTTATGTACACAAATACACAACGAGGGTATAGACGCCATTTTAGCATGGGTACCCGCGCATGTCAACATCAGAGGTAACGAAGCAGCCGACAAAACTGCCAAAGACAGTCTTGCTAAAACTACACACGATGTGCCAATAGGATTAGGATATAAAGAACTCAACACTATCATTAGACGCAAAATAGATAGCAAGTGGCAAAAGGAATGGAACGAAGAAGAACGTGGACGGTGGTTACATAAGATCCTTGATGGAGAGAAAAGACAAGCCCAGGGATTCCAGTTAGACAATAAACGTGATGACCGCATAATCACCAGATTAAGACTAGGCAAAACCGGACTTAAATCACATCTGTCCATGCTTCTGAAAAACACCTCACCACTCTGTACCGCATGCAACAATGTAGAAGAAACAATAGAACACGTGCTAGTTGAATGCCCAATCCACAGCCAACAACGTGTGGCACTTAGAAACGAATTAAAAAAATTCAACACTCCCTTAACATTACCAGCGTTATTAAACCTAAGCCCACCATTAGAAATCAGGTATTCAAGTCCTTAATAAATTTTATCAAAACTGCTGGTTATTACTCCAGTATATAATACTACCGCCGTACATGCGCAGTCAGCAATGTTTTCTATTTTTTTATTTTGTTTTTCTTTCCACATAATCAACTACTAGTACACCAAGTACTACGACACGATTTGATAGAGGCCAAATCATTCTTCAGACTTCAACAAATGGTATGATTGCAGCGGAGTTACCTTGATACTGAGGGCCGTGTGCACCATAGCCATACAAAACATTATGGCCATAATAAACTATCCATACATAATATCCGGCCAAAATGTCACAGACACATTTTGAAATAAAATAGGCATGGCAACAACGGAGTTACCTTGATACTGAGGGCCGTTTGTTCCACTGTCCTACAAAACAAACGATGGCCAAATCTAATTGAATTCATGACAACATTAGCACGGCCAAATCGCATATAGCGAGCAGTATTCGGCATAAAATATAGGAAATGGTGATAGCGGAGTTACCTTGATACTGAGGGCCGACTATCTCATTGTCCTACAAATTCTTTATGGCCATCAAACGATAATGCATACAGAAATAATACAGAGCCGTTTATTTGTGTATTCACCTAGTACTGAATCTATCGAAATGTTTAGCTAATTATTCATTTGTGTATCTATTTACTCACTAAAGTATATATTGGTATTCATATTATGTGACTGACGGTCGGGGCGTGCCTGTTGTTGGGAGGAAGATATATAAAATTATTGCATCGAAAAACATTAGAAAACAAGAATGACTACAAGCCTTCTATTTCATATGATACAGGCACACCGAAGACCACAGACGAGTTGGACAAGACCTGAAACAGAAGACGGAAGACGATCACAGGAATACCAACAGGGCCTTGAGTGACAACGCCGCATAGCAAGAACACCCAGAATCAGAATACTCGACCCTAAACCACACCGACACGCTACTCCATAGATGACCCCGAACTGACGCCTTAACACAGAATACGATCCTTTGACTTTCACGCAATATAGGACGTAGACCTGCCGCCCTGTACCCCGATACACACTCCAAGCAATTGTTACAGGCACAGATTTCTGGAAGAACCCACCCTGTTCCCAAGGGCGTCGTTAGTGAAGCCGATCCGAAAAATCCTGAAGACGCCCTTGGTTCTCCCAGTTTTTTCTTGACGGCTTTGTGCGTACAAAGGGGTACCAAGACAAAGGAATCATACACGCGATTACAGAGAACTCATATTTACCAGTATAATTTAACCAAAAACCAAAAAGAGACTTACGAACTTGTACATATAGCGATTCTTATTTACTTCTATTTATATCTCCTACTAATCTCTCATTGTTATTTATTATTTATTTATTTATATATTTAGCGCTGGAAAAGATATTCAATAAACAAAGTAATGTACCGCGAAATTCGAATAAAACATTGAGTTGATGGGCCGCGAAATCCGAATGGGAAGCGGCCCTTAAACTGCAATTTCAATCAATGGGAGAACCATGGGCGTAAGGACGCCCTTGGGAACAGGGTGGGTTCTTCCAGAAATCTGTGCCTGTAACAATTGCTTGGAGTGTGTATTGGGGCACAGGACGGCAGGTCTACGTCCTATATTGCGTGAAAGTCAAAGGATCATATTCTGTGTTAAGGCGTCAGTTCGGTGTCATCTATGGGTTATCGTGTCGGTGTGGTTTAGGATGTGATGTTCTGGTTCCGGAGGTTTCTTGTTGTGCGGCGATGTTGGTATTCTTGTGATCGTCATCCGTCTTCTGTTTTCAGTCTTGTCCAGCCCGTCTTTGGTCTTCGGTGTGCCGTGAGGTGTTGTTTAAAATTTTTTGTCGTCGTCAGTGTTCTGTTTGTTGTCTGTTTGATGAGGACCTTCATCGTGTTCATCTCCATTTCTGAAAGTATAAGATGAAACACTGTGTAGTATTCATTTTGTGAGTGACATTATCTGTGTGCGTGGTTGTTTCTTGGACGTGTGCTAATGATTTATGTCCTTGGTTGTTGAATTGGTAGCGGCCTTTAGGTTTTGGAGACGAATGTGGTTACCGGCCCACACGGAACATGGTATCTCCGGTGCCCACATTGCCTATTTTATTGCGAAAGATAGATTTTTGGCCAATATTGTCGCAGGGATGTTGATTGGTTTTGGCCACCGATTTTTGAGACTAATGTGGCAACCGGCCCACACGGAACATGGTATCTCCGGTGCCCACGTTGCCTATTTTATTGCGAAAGAGAGATTTTTGGCCAATATTGTCGCAGGGATGTTGATTGGTCTTGGCCTCCGATTTTTGAGACTAATGTGGTAACCGGCCCACACGGAAAATGGTATCTCCGGTGCCCACATTGCCTAAATTTTATTCCAAAAGAGAAATTTTGGCCAATGCTGACATTGTTAGTTAGTGTTGCGCATGCACGGGGGTAGTGTTATATACTGGAATAATAGCCAGCAGTTTTTATAAAATCTATTAAGGACTTGAATACCTGTTTTCTAATGGGAGGCTTAGGGTTTAATATCGCTGGTAATGTTAAGGGAGTGTTGAATTCTTTTAATTCGTTTCTAAGTATCTCGCGTTGTGGGTAGTGTTTAGGGCATTCAAGTAAGACATGTTCTATTGTTTCTTCTACATTGTTGCATGCGGTACAGAGGGGTGAGGTGTTTTTCAGAAGCACTTTGCAGATAAATCTATTGGGTATATATATACACAAGGGTTGTAAAACATAGCACAAAGATCCGTAATGAGTGAGTGGTGTCAATAAACATAGAACAATAGGGAATTATATAACAATGCTAGGCAGTAGGCAGGTGATAGTAATCTGTACCACAGGAACTAATCTCTATGAAGAGGGTTACAGACAGAATAATACAGGATAATAAAACAGTAATAAGTGAGCTGGACAAGAATAATGGACCAATTAATCTCTATACAATGCTGGGCAATAGGCTGGTGATAGTAATCTGTACCACAGGAACTAATCTCCATTAAGAGAGTTACAGACAGAATATAACAGGATAATAAAACAGTAATAAGTGAACTGGACAAGAATAATGGACCAATTAATCTCTATAGTGGCTTAAGAAACCTAAATCTCTGTTGAGGCCCTGTTCAATACAATTGAATTGTGAAATAATTTTCTGTTCTTCTACAGTTCTTTCAAATTGGTTTCTGAAGTTTCTTTTCCTTAATACGGCAACTTTGAAATCTGTGATGGAATGATTCTGTAAGTTGAAATGTTGTCCAATGGGTTTGTAGGTGTCGTTCTGGCTTATGTCAAATTTATGGCCGTTCATACGCTGTCTTAATGACTGTCCAGTTTCTCCTACGTATACAGCTTTAGGGCATTTGGAACAGGTAATGGCGTATACAATGTTGGTTGACGTGCAGGAGAATGAACCCTTAACGGACAGTTTGGAATCGTTGGGACCGATGATCGTAGACTGAGTGTTGATATGTGGGCATAACTTGCATTTGTTGCTACCACACGGAAGTGTGCCGTTCTCTTCACCCATGGACAGTTGACTGGATACCAGACGGTTTTTTTCAGATTGGGAGGTTGACGGTAGCCGAGGACTGTATAGGATAAATCTGATCTATCAGTCTCGCTGTTCTCCAATGTAAAGATTGTGGATACCATAGGTTTTGTAATGATAACTATATATGGTCAATTCTGTCAAAACAGCGGGTTCGTCTGGCTCTGGCGATCATCAGTGGTTTTAACATCTCTCCCCTGGGCTGGGCATTTGAGCGAACTCAGCGCCAAAACGTCATAGATCTAATAGACTGAATACTTGCCGTTGAACATTTATTGCTGTTAATTGAAATCACTCTTCAGTAGGCCTACACAGCAAGAAATTCGGGCGCTTTTGATGGAGGTGAGCGGAGATGTGAAATCTCACGAGTTCGAGATTCAATTCGTCATTATACTGCCACCATTTTAAAAAGTTATCATTTCACCTGGTCGTTTAATGAAGACAAACACCTATCTTTAAGACAAAAGTGGGGAATATGGTTTCATGTCACACTCAAGTTTATTGGACCACAGACAAATAAAGCGGCCACTGGCCGCGTCTGACCGGTGTTCGTTTAATAAAGGTAGGCCTAATTTAATATGGAAAAGTAGTCGAGGGAATTACGTGGTCGCTAAAGACAGTTGGTCGCTGTATATGGGCGGTCGTCCGAGCAGGTTTGACTGCATGGTTACTACAAATCCTTTAGATAGCCATCGCTCTTTTGCGCGCGAAACTGACTAGTGACGTCAAGTGGGGGAAGCTCAGCAATTGACAAATGCTCAAGCTATGCCATTCAAGTTCATTACGTCCGATTGTATGGTGTCACACATGGTGAATACGACGTCCGATTGTATGGTCTCAGAAATGTTGAATACAACGTCCGATTGTATGGTGTCAGAAATGTTGAATACAACGTCCGATTGTATGGTGTCAGAAATGGTGAATACAACGTCCGGTTGTATATGGTGTCAGAAATGGTGAATACAACGTCCGGTTGTATATGGTGTCAGAAATGGTGAATGCAACGTCAGATTGTATGATATCAGAAACGAGCTTTTTCTCGGATATTTTTAAGTATCTTGTGACCTCGTCTCAATATATCCTGAATGCAAATGCTAGTAATTTCCTTCTGATTACCATCCTTTTGATACTTTCAGGCGATATTGAAACAAATCCTGGTCCTGATTGTGTCACTCACCTATCAATTGTCCAAAACAATGTTTGCGGCCTCGCTGACAAAATTCACTTGGTGGAAGCAAACCTAAGTAAATATGATATTATCGCCATTACAGAGAGTCATTTAACCTCTTTTATCTCTAATAGCAAATTATTACTTCCAGGTTTCCAAGAACCTTATCGTAATGATCGGCAACAGGCCTGGGGAGGAGTTTGTGTGTATATCTCCCAAAGTATTGCTGCCTCTAGGAGACCAGAGTATGAAACGAATGATTTGGAAATGATTTGGTTCGAACTGTATGACAGTCCTCGGACATTAATATGTGTTATTTATCGCCCTCCTAACACACCGATTGCAAAATGGCAACTGTTGTCTCATAATATCGAATATGTCCGCGATTCCAATCCTGATAAAAACATTTTAGTTCTAGGCGACTTGAACGATGATCTATTTAATCATTCGAAGTATCACCTGCGCGATATAATAAACTCTATTGGCTTTAGTCAACTGATAACTGAAGCAACTCGGCCAGTCTCTAACTCTCTTCTCGATCCTATCTTATGTAATATGTTCAACCTTGTCTCTGACAGCGGGGTCCTGACTCCATTTTGTAGCGACCACGCTCCAGTCTTTGTTACTCTAAAATCACGTATTCCTAAGCGAAGTTCTTATAGACGTATAATTTGGAATTATGACAAGGCTAATTGGGACGAATTTCGAAGAATCTTAAACAATGCCAATTGGGACAGCTTGACGGACGAAAATGATGTGGATTTATGGTGCCAGTGCATTACTTCAAACTTAAGCAATGCAGCTTCAATAGCCATTCCCAATAAATATGTAACTATACATCCAAATGATAAATCATGGATTACCAGTAAAGTTAAACACGAGATGAGAATCCGTGATAAAATGTTTAAGAAATCCAGGAAAACTCAGTCAGAGCACGACGTTCAGCGTTTCAAACGTCAGAGAAACCACGTTAATGACCTCGTTCATTCTGCAAAAAAAGAATTCAAAGATAAAACGGCTGAAAAGATTGAGACTGGTCGGGTTGGCTCAAAATACTGGTGGAAATTAAGTAGATCCTTCCTCAAAGACAGCAACTCCAATTTTAATGACATTCCCCCTCTAAAACGAATGAACGGTTCTTTCGCCCACGAGAGTAACGAGAAGGCTGACCTCTTAAATACATATTTCGCGAATATAACAAATATTGACGAATCTAATGCACTGCTACCCCCTCTGTCTCTATATACCGAAAACAGTCTAGATGGTTTTATTGTAACTAATGCCGATGTGTTCGACACGCTATCCAATCTGGACACCACGAAGGCAATAGGGCCAGACAAAATCAGTCCGAAATGTCTCTTTGAGGCAAAGAGTATTCTCGCTCCAATTTTTGCTCGCTTTTTCAATCATTCGCTAGAAACGTCCAAATTCCCAACTGACTGGAAAATTGCCAACGTAACCCCTTTATTTAAAAAGGGCGACCACCATCTAACCTCTAACTACCGCCCAATATCTTTGCTGAGTTGTATAAGTAAAGTCATGGAGAGAGTCGTTTTCAAGTATCTTTATAATTTTATTAGGCACGAAATAACACCTAATCAGTCGGGGTTTCTTCCAGCCCATTCAACTGTAACACAACTACTCGATATCTATTTTGACATTGTTAAGGCGTTAGATGAACACAAAGAGGTCCTTTTTCTATTTTTTGATATCTCAAAAGCCTTTGACAGAGTGTGGCATCGTGGCCTGCTTCTGAAATTGCAGCAGTTTGGAGTCTCGGGTAGCTTATTAAAATGGTTCGAAAGTTATTTACTAAACCGTTGTCAGCGTGTCGTAATACAAGGTAAGGAATCTACGATACTTCGCCTCCAAGCAGGTGTGCCTCAAGGCTCTGTTCTTGGCCCCCTCTTATTCCTGTTATTCATAAATGACTTACCTGGTAATATTTTAAATAGTATTCGGTTGTTTGCTGATGATACATGTCTCTATGTCATTTCTGACAACTTGCAATCTCAGATAACGCCCATTTACCACGACATGGACATCATCTCACAGTGGGCTAGAACATGGCTTGTTGATTTCAACACGGCAAAAACAGTCTCTCTTCTAGTATCACTGCGGCATTCTCCATCTGATTTTCCCATCTCTTTTGATAATTCGCCACTTCAACCGTCACTGATTCATAAGCACCTAGGAGTGACGTTCAACAACAAGGGTAATTGGAACACTCATGTTGAAAATGTCATTAATGCAGCACAGAAAAAGTTATCCGTATTCAAAGGACTGAAATATATTCTGGATAGGAAATGTCTCGAAATAATGTATAAGAGTTTTATACGGCCTAGTCTAGAATATGGTGATGTTGTTTGGGACAACCTCAGGCAAAATTTAATATACAGATTAGAAAACATTCAAAAGGATGCATTAAGAACCATAACTGGCATTACTTCCAGTGCTAGTACAGAATCTTTGTATATAGAAGCTGGCTTCGAAACACTGTCTAGAAGACGTCAAGTCCATAGACTTACAATGTTTTATCGTATTGTGAATGGACTGGCACCCAGTTCCTTGTATGATCACCTTCCTCCCACAGCCTATAATCGCAATCCGTACAATGTGCGTAACGCAAACTATTTTACACCTTTCATGTGTCGAACGGAGTTATTCTGGGGATCTTTTTTTCCAGCCACGGTTCGCGATTGGAATGCCCTTCCACCAACTGTTCAGAATTTACCGTCTCTTCCTGCTTTTAAACGCAAGTTATTAATTATGTCCTCAAAACCTAAGCCATCGTCCTGGTACTACGTGTGCCCTCGAAAAGAGAATGTTTTATTGTGTCGTCTCCGAAACGGCTGCAGCAATCTCAAGAGACACTTATTTGACAATTTCCTATCAGACACTTCTCAATGTAATTGTGGACATCTCAACGAGAATGTGGATCATTATTTTCTACATTGTCCCATCTTCCACACTCAACGTATCTTGCTGCTAAATAATCTTGCAACTATTTACGATATCCCGAGTATTCCAAGTCCAAAAACACTATTGTTCGGCGATCTTGCCAAAGATGAGGTTACTAATGTTCGTATTCAAAAAATTTTGGGCGATTATATTACCAAAACTAAACGTTTCTGAGTTCAATCTAACCTATATGTCCTATCTGCTCATCTGATGTAGCTTCAGTGTCCAGACAGGTTTTACTCGTCTGGTTCTTTCATTTTCTCGCAGCACGGTGACACGCCGAGGTTCTCCCGGTGAAAACGTAAATCTTATATTTGATCGTGGATTTGGTCACACTTGTTCAGCCTTGCCTTCCCTCTATCATTTCTTTTATTTGTCTTATTTGTAACTTGCCTGATGTAATATATATATTTTTGTACGGGGAGACGCAATAATAAGTTGTCTTAATGCGCTCCCCATTTCATCTCAAGAGTGAATAAATACTATTTAAACCAAACGGTGAATACAACGTCCGATTGTATGGTGTCAGAAATGGTGAATACAACGTCCGGTTGTATGGTATCAGAAATGGTGAATACAACGTCCGATTGCATGGTGTCAAAAATGGTGAATACAACGTCCAATTGTATGGTGTCAGAAATGGTGAATACAACGTCCGGTTGTATGGTATCAGAAATGGTGAATACAACGTCCGATTGCATGGTGTCAGAAATGGTGAATACAACGTCCAATTGTATGGTGTCAGAAATGGTGAATACAACTTCCGATTGTATGGTGTCAGAAATGGTGAATGCAACGTCCGATTGTATGGTTTCAGAAATGGTGAATACAACGTTCGATTGTATGGTGTCAGAAAGGGTGAATACAACGTTCGATTGTATGGTGTCAGCAATGGTGAATACAACGTCCGGTTGTATGATATCAGAAATGGTGAATACAACGTCCGATTGTATGGTGTCAGAAATGTTGAATACAACGTTCGATTATATGGTGTTAGAAATGGTGAATACAACTTCCAATTGCATGGTGTCAGAAATGGTGAATACAACTTCCAATTGTATGGTGTCAGAAATGGTGAATACAACCTCCGATTGTATGGTGTCAGAAATGGTGAATACAACGTCCGATTGTATGGTATCAGAAATGGTGAATACAACGCTCGATTGAAATGGTGAATGCAACGTTCGATTGTATGGTGTCAGAATTGGTGTTACACGAGCAGTTTATGAGGTTACAAAATCTGATAATGGGAGAATGACGCTGTAAGCTGAAAACGTCTATCAGTATATAGGGGGAACGGGCTACACAGTGTCTTCTACATGACCAGTGGTCATCGTACCAGGGGTGAGTGATCCCAGGACATCCATTCATCCATCATATATAATCGAGCGATACACCAGTAAATATGTTAAGTACCGTATTAATGTAGGCTCTATTTTTTTTCAAATTAGATGTGGTAGGATTCATTGGTAAAAATAATAATAGTTATTTTAGGAATTATATGTCGCGGCACTTTCACTCTCTTAATGTCTGTATAAACAGTATAAATCGGTAAACTGTTGTCCTAATGTTCATCCTACGATAACATCTTCAAATGTTATTCATCGTTTCTATTATAAGAAATGAATACCCGCCATATTTACTGATGTTCTGCTCGATTATATATGGTATCTGTTCAGCTTGAGTAGAGTTGTTCAATGGCGGAGCTTCTCCCACTCGACGTCACTGAGGTATTTTCGCGCGCAAAACAGCAGGGGTTATCAAAACGACGTTTAGGTGTCGAATCCGACATTCATTATGACCAGTCATCCATACCAAAAAAAAACAACAACAAAAACGGCGTAGGTCGTTTTTGTCAAGGTGAATGAGGAAGATGAAGGATATTTGCCGAGAGTGTCTTGAATCCAGATGTCGATATCAGAGTAGCCAGATTATAGGTTTTGACAGCGTTGAACAGGTATTTCTTCTCCAGCGCGCTGGATGTCTATTTCTCGCTGACCAATTTATATAGTCACCTTAGGAAATTTCAAACGGCAGGGCTTCGACTCAGATTGCCAAAAATGTCAGGATGTCGAACAGGTAATCGATGGTCGGACTTGTGCGGATGTCCTGACTGATAAGCGGATCCGTTTAAGAGTCTTCTACAAACTCGTATAGGCCTACCAGCCAATCAACCGTGCCAGTGATTTATTCCTCGAGACCCTATCAATCGAAATTTCTTACCGCATCCCTCTAACGTTGCCATTCAAACAAGCGAGAGAGAAATGAACACCTAGCTCGCTGGACAGAGAATACCTTCGATATTAACGCTAACACAACATCGAGGTCAAACTCAGACCGAGATACTCGGATAAAGACATCTAGATTCAAAACGAGTCACCGGCGAATGCGGTTACTGCCCGTACGGTCGTAGGCCCAAGTTACATATTGGGCGAAAAAGAGGCACCTGCACAGGCCTATCTCGGGCACAGGCGAATTTGACTGGGTTCGCTCAGATTCTTCGGGTGAATTATTTATTATGCATAGATCCGACATTCTGCAGCCAATCGTTTTGTGATAGTCCTCTAAAATAATTAGATTGAAAACCCAATCTATCCGATTGGAATTAGTGACCAATCTATTCGATTTAATATCCCATCTACCGTACTATATAGATTGAAAATTTCAATCTAGTAGATTGCATTTTCTGTCTACAACAGCTTCATTTTATCGTTTTCAATTCTACTAGATTGAATATTTTCAATCCAATAGAAGATTGGTCACTATTTAACTCCGTTAGATTGAATTTCAATCTAATTATTTTAGAGAGAGAGGCTCTTTCTGACCTGATACCAGCCGTGATTATGTCCGTTATGGGTCTATTCTCTAAATTAATCAAATCGAAAGTCCGGTGGACTGGATCTATATCTCTAATTATAATTCTAATCGTCTCGGATTGAAATGTCAATCTTTCTGTGCGATCGGAATTATTTTCAGTCTATCAGATTTAAAAAGAACATAATTAATCTATATTTGTAGACTGAAAAATCAATCAAATAGATTCTGAGGAACTGAAATAGATCGATTTTCAATCGAAAACGATTGGTCACTAATTTCAATCTATTATTTAAGATAGTCTGATTCAGGGCAGAATATTTCAGACTCAGCTGTGAATATCCGTACAAGTATGAAACAGGAATCAATACACGGACGGTGTATAAAGGAGTTTATTCAAAGCGAACACTTAAGAATGAAACTAAGTAAACTCGGTCCTTCTCGATGACAGATAGATACTTGTAACAGTGCTGAAACACAGACTAATGAACAGTTACCGGTACGCTATCGGTATCTGTGCTAGAAAATGCCATTCTAAAATAACTGAATATAAATAGATACTGGTAATTCACAATCAGTATATATAGATTCTCGTCGACATATAAATTTGAAACACTAATTTCTAGTTTCTGTGTCATATTGCTCGTCGTGGCCTGTGAACATATCATGGCGTAAGGGGGACAACCCTGGCCTGCTAGAAAACTGAGGCAAATCGTGTTACGGTTGTGTCCCTTCCATGGAACCGCGAATCTTTGCCGAGGACACAAATTGTCGTCTGCTTGGAAAGAAAGCGACTGGTTCCCGCTCTCAAACTATAGTTGGCTGCCGGTCTATACCCTCAAACGTCGAGCAGACGGTTGGTAAAACAGAGAAGTAGATCACAGTGGTCACAAGAGAAACAGATTTTCCATCAATACGCTTCATCGCAACACGCTTCGCCATATAGACAGGCCATCAAAATTTCAAGGTCACTGGTCAAATTATTTTGAATAACAAAAGATATACGATAAGAAGATAATTCTTTATTGTACACACTAACAAGCGTCAATGACTGACAGAATACAAAATTCACATAACTATAACAACTATATAACGTTATGATGTCCTAATGTGATTTGTTATCAATCTAATTTCAAACTTTTTTCTTCCTACAGACGATAACTCTTATACAGAGATTTCAGGATCGGCCTACAAAACATGGAAATAAAGACCTGATCTGATGGTAAAACACCTTATTATTACGTCGTGAAAATGTTGTAAATTGCTGAATATTGCGTGGTGGTATAATCTCACATAAAACATAGTGAAAACACATGTACTGAAACATAATTAAATGATTAAGAATATGGATGATCTAAAAAAAATCACCATATATGGGAATAAAAATGTCCAATATGACAATAATATATGATCCGTTGTTCAAACATGCCCATTAAGAGGCGAGTTAAAAAATACAATATACATGTAAATGGATTACACATTTACATGTGGCCTAGTTCTGATGTTCTAACTGTACATCTGACAGGTATTCAGATAAATATTTACATTATGTTAAATATTAATCTATTTCTATATTATCCATTCAGATCAACTGAGATCGAAGTTCCAGTCTGACAGCACATGAAGTCCATACCGAGATAACGGTCTGTATTGTAAGCGAAAGAAGATATATGATCCAGCGAGATTCCAGTGTCATCATCTACAATTACACGAATTTGTGTTATAATCCTGATAATTTATCCTGGAATTGGTGTCAATATTTCTGTGCTCAGTGAAAACTTCATGTAATCATCGAACGTGTGTCCAAGTTTGATAAATCACAGCTCGGTCTTCACCTCTAGGATACCCACGGAAAAACATGGATTATGGATGAGGATAAACTTTAACCATCAGGTAAGACAATTATTTTATGTTCAAATCTTGTCCCAGAATCACCATAATCGCATTGGATAACATCAAACAAAATCCTCTGAGCCGAATATACAACAGCAAAACCGCATCTGCTAGGAGGTCTGATCTATAGATACACACAACAAAACATCTCCAAAAACAGATCAAAACGTTAATTGACATCTTTGTAACCTAGAAGAAAATAAACATCCAAAATCCATAGTCAAAGGTCAAAGTTCCAATCCACAGTTTTTATCTCACGTTTACTGTTGTCCATGACTACCTCCGCTAGCCAGTCTGAGCAGATCTACAATCTCTGTGTGACCCTCACTAACAGCCCAGTCAAGACTTGTTCTCCCTTCATTATCCCTCAGATTAACGTCTGTCCGATTGAGAGGAGAAATCTCACCACATCTGACCGTCCATGCAGAGCAGCCACGTGAAGACTTGTACACCCTCTATAGACTGTTGTATTCACATTCTGACCATGAGATGATATAAACAGTCTAACCAAGTCAGTATGACCGAACATTGAGGCCATCCACAGTCCAGGTACACAGGGACAATCCTGTCCTTTACAAGGAGTACAATAGTCAGTCTGTAGGAACCATTCTATCGTTCTGACACTGCCCCAGTAACCTGCTGTCTCCAGTCCTATCCTCGTCATCTCCTTACGATCCCGGGTCGATGTGAGTGAGGTCCAATATGATCTCACAATGTGTACATGGTCACCGGCAACTGCTCCCCTCAACACACAGGGCAGACCATACTCGCCACTACACTTACAGACAAGATGGCGGTTATCGTGGACTCCGTGGATTAATTCTAGGAGTTTGTGGACACCGGACTTAGCTATATAAAACAATACACACCAACCATCCCGGTCTTTACTCTGACTGAAAGCTGTTAGTTCATCCGGCGAGGTTTTTCTCAGGTAATCAATCCACACAATTTGAAATGGTTCGTCTTTCACACACGGGTTGTTGAATACTTCACCCAGACCCCACTTTCCGTTTGTGTCGATGACTTCCGTTGTGAAGATTCCCGCTAGTTTCCCGTAGTAATCTGTAGGAACATTGATGGCAAATTCCTGCTCTCGTTTTTCGTAGTTGTGAGGACGCGCGATGTTCACAACAACATCACGGTTCAGATATTTCAAACAATATCCGAGATGTAGCTGTGCAAACTCCATCGTCACTGCTTCGTGTATGGAATCGTGGCAAAATTTGTATACTTCACACGTACTGGAATCTTCTCCTGTTGCCTGCACCTTTTCTAAATAAGTCCCAGATAATTTCTCAGCACACTTTTGCAGACCTCCACATGTTACATGTACAATTGGAAGGGCACATGCATCAACAACAACATCAAGTCTATCTCTAACATCAGCTTTGATATCAGACAATGTACCCCTGAGTTGCTTACATTCTAGTTTCCCACCACAGAGCATGACTAGACAAAGAATAGCATATTTTTCTTTCTCTTTTCCTGCCATTTTCTTTAACTCTAAACAAAGATAGGAGAAAGGTGACTCAAATATTTGGACAAGCTCTTCCCCTGACTGATCTTTTTCAATTGCGTCACCCATAAGCTTACAACACTGACCATATGCTATGAGTTTTTCGCTTTGGACAATACCTTGTTTTTCCCATTCTCTCAGTTTTCCTGAATTACCCAGATATTTTTCTAACATTTTGACTCTGTCTTCAACTTTCAAATTGGCAGTTGTCACCTCAACTTTGTTACAGAATAACTCATTGTTTTCAAAATGTACCTTACAATCTGCCCAGACAGTTTTTCTCATCGCAAAGAGAAATTTGTGCTCATTTTGAGTCAGACACTTTTCCAGATCCTCTAACCTGAGGGCCCAATTATCTACAAGTTCTTGTCGCGTATATGAACCCCCAACAGGATCATCAGATATAAACAATAGCCTAATGTTATTGCCCAGTATTTGATCTATGTATTGCTGAATTTCCTTGGGCTTCTTGTAGAATACTGGGAGGTAACCTTCCATAGGATTAGCTGCTATGTACTCGATGATCGATGTTTTGCCATCCCCGATCCCGCCAAGTAACAAGACTGTCTTCTTGTCTTCTATCTCCTTTCTTGCCTGATGGTATGGTGCTGTCTCCACAAAATATGCCTCTGTTCTCGACTTGCAAGAAGAACGGTACTGGTTGGATTTTTCTACAAATAATTCAGGAAGGGCAGTGTACTCTGATTTATAGTGTTTAATACATCTAGGACCTATACAATAGTCGATATGTTCAATGTTTAGATTTTTCTAAAAAAGCTCTTCCTACCATTTACTGTCCTGTCAAAACCAGTAGAAAAAAAAACTGTATTACCAGTAACCTGTACAGGATTCGGAATCGGAATGTTCGGATTCGGAATCTGTGATTTATCTAATTTTAAAACTTGAATCTGGTATTTTAAAAATGAATGTGAAATTTAATTGAAAAGTTCTAGTTGGAATTTCCAAGTTTTAAATATATTAGGCCTACATGTATATTGAAAATCAAAAACTTCAAATTGTAATTGTCTGATCTTTTTTTAAAGTCTAAATACAGCATATTTAAATAATTTAATTTAGACATGACTGCATGATAATATTTACATACATGTACATGTACATGTAGTTGGGACAACTCCGGAGAGTTAATATTTAATGAGTTGTTTGGTAATTGAAGACAAATCTGATATGTTTATTTTGATATGAGATACATAATTTTTTACGTTTGTAATTTAGGCAATACCAGGCTTGTCGGCTAATATTTGGTACTTTAAAACTTCATCAAAATTTGCTAAATATGTTTTTGACACATGCAGATTGTACTTTAAATCCTCTCTGCATCTGTCAATTAACATTGCTGTCCAAGTTTAAAGTTAATGAGTTTATTCTTTCTCAAGTTATTGATCAGACAAAATGCAGTTTAATACATATAAACAAAATTGTATTAGGAAAAAATAAGACCCCTCCCCTCCCCTTGGTATCGGTACACTTTAAATTTGCATGATCAAATTCAATGTTTTCTTTAACCTTCAAACTCAGTCGGTCTGACATAGGAACATTGCACAAAGGCATGCATGGTACTGGAAAACAACAATTGCTACTACATGTATGCTATAGTATACTTTGGCATGCCTAATAAACAAGATAAAGGCTTACAGTGGAATTTTTCATGATATAAATTGGAAGAAATGATTGACTACATGTAGGACTTATGACCCACTGCCCTAGCTGGTGCAATCTTTCAGATTGGTCAATCTTTATTTTGGCCTGCTAAAGGGGGGGGGGGGGGCGAATAATTTTAACCATTATTGAAAATAGTATGCTTACATTAATGACACTGTATTTTCATTATTCTGGGATTATACTATCTCGAGTGGGAGGTTCCGTTGACCTGATTGGTTGAGTGGGAGGGCCATTGACCGAGTGATTTAGATCGCCGACATACATGTACAATGCTGGCGATAAGGTGCCTAATACGCTGGTGTCGCTGGTTCGAATCCCGTACGGGACTCGACAAATTTTTAGCACTTGAATCTGTTCTATTCTAAGATAGTTTAATCCCAGAATAATGAAAATACGGTACTGTTGAACTTGTATGACCACTTTCTCAATGATAAAAATATGACACTGTTTGACAATATGCCAGTTTATATACATGTATCACCGGATAAAATATTTCCACATAGACTAGTAAGTATAACATTTTAGGCTGATAATCAAAAAATTATGTCTAAATTAACTTCTGATCCTAATTTCGAAGTCAAAGGCATATAATCACACACACTAAATGTAGACTATTTGCGCCAGAAGATACCTGCAGGGGTTGAAATATTCAAAATAATTTACCTGGCACACGAGACAGGTGATCAAAAAGTTTACTTGTCGTCTATAAGAAATACCCGAACATGCAATCGTTGAAATAGTACATCCAAGCTCAATGTTGCAAGCTACCAATAAATTAATGGCACCCTTTTTCCATGCACTTATTAGCAGCAGTTTTGAATAACTTTTGTCAAAGAATATATTTTGAGCAAAAAAATTTTTATATATTGACAGGTACTTTATTCTCTACCTGTTTCTTTCAAAAATGTCCTGTCAGGGACAGGTAGACAGGTGTAAATTTGACTCCTGTACCCGCAAAGTGTGTTCTCTGTCAGTTGATGATTGGTTAACTGAGCCAAACTCGACAAACAGGAAGTGGTAATCACAGAATATGATTGGATGATTGGCAATCTCAGTTGCAAATTTTCTGAACTGTACTTTGGGTGAAGAGGATTTGTACATACATGTAGGGCCTACATGTATTACAGAAAATTTTGGGTGAAATTCTCCACAGTATCTATATGTAATGTGTGCATTTTTATTCTGAAATTTGAAGGAAATCTGTTCAGGATCAAAGAAAACCGATACAGTTTTTTTCCCCAAAGCACATTGACATTGGGCTTGCAATTTTGTAACATTGTCACTATGGGCTCTATGAGAATAACATGTGAGGTATTGGAGATTTGTTTTGATTCTGAATAGATTTACAGAACGTTACAGAACGTTGCCAGCGAAAAGATACTTGGAGTTATTGTTGACAACAATTTGAACTGGCAGGAACAAGTGGACTCAACTTGTTCTAAAATAAGTCAAAGGATTGCGTTATTACGTCGCATTAAATGTTTTCTCCCAGAGTATGGACGCAAACGTTTCTTCAACAGTTTTATTCTCCCCATGTTTGACTATTGTTCGGCAGTTTGGGGAAATCACCAAGTACAACAAATAAATAAACTGATTAGAATGCAGAAATGTGCAGCTAGATTAATTTTGGACGAGCCATACACCACCCCTTCCATGGATCTATTTACAAAGTTAAAGTGGTTACCTTTCCAGTACAGAGTTAACTACCATCGTGCTGTTTTAGTGTTTAAATCTCTTAAGGGAGTAGAGGACGTTCATTTCTAGAGGTTGAATTTTTGTTTAAATTTCAGGATGTTTTCATCAGGTTAGGAGAAGATGATCCATGAAAAAAAATAGGGGGTCACCATACTCGTTAAAAAAATATGGTAGCCAAAAGCATGTATACCACTTAAAAGCCATAACACTGAATACATAGGGAAATTTGGATTTTTTCTTCTTTGATGCTCAATAAATCAAACTTCCCAAGGTCAAATTTTTTCCATTTTGCTATATAATACTAAACACATATAGTGCTTGTTAAATATGTAATAAAAACAGGGGGACACCATACTTTCTTGGAAAATATTAGCGGTATAACAGATAAACTGAGCCTTTTCAGTCATATTTCCAGGTGGGGGTGGGGATTCGGGGTGGGTGTGGAGAATATTATTGAAGTTCCAATTATCAGCCATTCAGAAGTTTTCTTTTTGTTGAAAGTGAATAGGAGTGAATTTGGGGGTATTCCGGAGGAATAATTTTTAACCTATGGAGCACTTTGCACCCTCCAACCGTTGAATTTAAAATGTCAATTTTTGGGTCCGTCCCATCACACTATCGACCCGCCAGTAGAACGCATAAATGGTTGTGTTGTGTCTTTTGTTGATTTTTATTCCATTTTGAGATGTCTGCGTACTTTTGTTAGGAAATTCAGCTTGTTTTGAAAAATCCGACAAATCGCCATGTTGTAGCCCCATAAGAGCAGCGAAATGAACGTCCTCTACTCCCTTAATGGGGAAAGCTCGTCACATTTGTGTAATATGTTCACATCTAATTTATCGACACGAGTGTCTCGTTTACCATACAGAATGATTTTACCCAGATGTAAAACTGAATTGTTTAGACGTAGTTTTAATTTTCAATCTGTTAAGTTATGGAATAGTTTACCCCAATCTTTACAAAAAGCAACTGCTGTGAAATCTTTTAAGTCAAATTGTTTTAATTTCTTTTATAACAAATTCTTAATGGATGGGGTACATTTTATTGAGTTTTAGAATTGTCTTATTATGCACTTGTCTTAGATACTTTTGTTAATTTTAAACATGTTTAGTTTTATTCCCTTTACTGTTATTTGGTTTTGCTTTTTAATTCATCATTTTTGTTGTTTCTAATTGCACCACTATTTGTATATACACATGCTCGTCCTCATGTACATGTATCAGTAGCCTTTGGCTAAATGAGCCCTTCGAGTAAAAATAAAGATTATTATTATTATTATTATTATTATTATAGATTTCCTTCGAATTTCAGAATAAAAATGCTCCGATATTTAGCCAAAAAATCCCATCCCATCCGAGACAGCTCAGTAAACTCTGACCGGTAGTTATTTTTTTCATCACATGGGCCATGTGTAACATTTAAATTTTTTTTTTCTTAAAAATATATAAAACTGGGGTTGAATTGTGAATAATATTTTAGAAATTTAACTGCCAGAAATGGGTTCGAATGCATTTCCAGCCATCTAGAACCCTAGAGCTTCCGGGGCATAGGTGGCCGACCACTTTACATTGATGCCAGGGCAATAAGATCACAAGTTTACATTTTTGTCCCTCGCTACTTAGTAAGAGAGGGGTGACTTAGAAACACCAGTGTCCGTATTTCCGTAAGATTTTCTTGTCCGAACAATAACTCGTGAACGATTTAACCGATGAACTTCAAACTTGGGGTGTACCTTGACATTGGTGAAAAGACGGTTGAAATTGTTTTTCAGCAATGTGCGTGATCTGCAAATAAAGCATGGTATGGCCAAATGTTGTCACTTGATTAGTTGTTTATAGCATGACCAGCCCTCGTCTATATTTTGAGGGCAAATAATTAAAATAGATGAGGGATTCGGATTTTAATTACATGTATTTCTCTCAAAATCCTGGATTTACATTTTCATTTGTAAAACTTACTCATTTTCTTTATATTCATATACATTTGGTTTGCAATTTAATAATTAATAATAAATAATTATAGCTAATTATAGCATCTAGCACGTGTATTTAAAAAATCAAGGTCATGCTAAACAACCAATTAAGTGACAATGGCCTAAGGTGTTACAATTGAATGGTAAATGAATGGTAAATATATGTGTGTTATTCCCAGAAGAGTTTCGTTTTATTAATTTTGTGGACCGACGTCACAGGACAGAAAATATAGTCTCACAACTTGCTTTGACAACTGTTTAGATATAGTCTATTCCAAAAAAATGTGCTGTTCCTTGCAGTGAGTGAGAGGGTGAATATGATTTAAATATCATCGCTTTCAACTATATTTCAGTCATACCACGACGTTGGGCACTTTTCACACACGAGAACCACACGGGTGCTTGGGTTCTATACCTTTTTACACCCGGGAACCCCACGGATGTCTCAGTTAGTCGCCTCTTACGACAAGCTGTCTGGCTGTTCGTTGCATTTTTATCGTGACATCCATATTCACAAGTCTAGGTAAATCCTAAATCCTCGCAGAGGGTATACCTGGACATTTTTGGGGAATTGAACGAGTTCTTGAGTCAGTGCCTCTCTCTCATACATTTCGTCCAAGTCTGCACAAGTTTGTTTTGAATTAGCATGTCAGTATCCCAAGGCTGCAGTTTTTGCTCTGACTTCCAATGTTGATTTCAGCCCAACATCAAAGTAGTTTGGCCAGCCAGGTATACATGAAATACAAACCAGTCACATTTCATGCCCCTCTGCGGATTCAGCTAGCAGTAGCTTTAGCGCGTTCACTGATTGGTTTGATTTAGAGGAAACACTTTGTTGTATTTATATCCAGAACTGCTTTGGTTTAAACTAACCAAATCAGTGTATAGATCTTAACTCTTTGCCCCATATGTTGACATCATTTGACACCCCGTTCTGAACCATACAGGCTTTTCTAGGCTGCCCCATAGACCTTTTCGGTGATCACCTGTAAATTGTCAGGTACAAATCTATTGGAGGATTTGGGTCAAAGGTTTTTTTTTTTAATCATTTTTACAGTGACCAATAATTTAGCATGTTTAATATTTTCTGAAAATATATATTATTTAATGAGGTTAATTAATTAATTTATTACATAAGGCGTCAAATGGCGTCATCATGGACTACATGTAGGAAGGGGTGTGGAATGGTAGTAAGCCTCCATGTGGCAAAGAGTTAAGAGAGCCTGCAATATTCCATCTTCACAAGTCCAGGTAAATCCTAAATCCTCGCAGAGGGTTTACCTGGACATTTTTGGTGATTCGAATGAGTTCTTGAATGAATCGATGCCTCTATTATACAATCTCGTACATTTCATCCCCCGCGCTTGTTTTGATTTAGCATGTCGGTATCCCCAGCCTGCTGTTTTTGCTTTGACTTCCGATGTCGATTTCCGTTTGACATCAAAGCAGTTTGGCCCGCGATGAAATTGAAACCTGTCACATCTCATACCACGCAGCGGATTGGCCTAATCAACCAGCTTAGCGCGTTCACTGATTGGGTTGATTCAGGGGAAACCCCTTCATCTATTTATATCCAGAACTCGCATGGGTAACTAACCAAGCCATTGTATCGATCTCAATAGATCGATCGATACACTGGCTCGCGAGGATGGCAATATTCTGGCCTGTTCATGTATTTATCTTTTTATTTTTCCAATAGGTTTGGCCAACATTTAAGGATACTCACCTTTCACTTTTTGGGCATCAACTGATACTGTTGAACCAGGAGTCAGCTGTGAGGGAACTACAAATACACACAGGTAACCATATTATTGTAACAATTTGCCCAATATGGTTTAACTGTGAGTCGGACTAATGGAAAATTAAGATCGAGATACATTTCATTGGTACATGTATGACTTTCAAGTACATGACAAAATAGGACTGACGACATGCTCAGATTGTCATGTGACATCCTAATGATTCCTGTCATCCTGTCTATGAGGCATTGACATGCTACTGAATCGACAAGTATGATTGTAGGTAAACACCGCCGGTCACATGTCAAATCACAGTCAATGGTAGGTTTTTTGTGCTTCCGTTATCAAGCGTGGGCGTGTGTCTGACCAGATGACAGTGACCACAGCCGAAAATGAACGATTCTCAGCATATCGATGACAGGTATGGTTACTGGTGTCATTTTTTGATGGAGAGATATCGTACTATATTGTCACCAAATGTAGGGTTATTGCTATTTCAAAAATTTCCAACATTTTTGCGGCAGGAGGTGTTTTTACCCCTCGGCCAAAATTTGGCCGAAGGGTATTGTCGTCGTCATGTAAGTCTGTCCGTCTGTCCGTCTGTCTGTCTGTCCGTCTGTCCGTCCGTCCGTCTGTCCGTCACACCTTTCTCGTTACCAAGATATCTTCAGAACGACTTACCCTAGGCACACCAAACTTGCAGTGCACATCCGTATGCTTGTGACCCAGAACCCTATTGAATCTGGACCTGATTGGTTAGAAACTTTGGCGGCCATGTTTAATTTATGCGAAACCATCACAGCTTTCTTGTTACCAAGATATCTTTAGAACGACTTACCCTAGGCACCCCAAACTTGCACTGCACATCCATATGTTCATGACCCAGAACCCTATTGAATCTGGACCTGATTGGTTCGAAACTTTGGCGGCCATATTTAATCTATGCGAAATCATTAATCTTGTGTATCTTAGGTACCATTTCTCTGTTCAGTGTGAAACTTGGTATAGATCATCGATGCATCAAGAAACTTCAAAGGAATGACCAAACCAGTTTCCCTGATTCGGTGAAAACCTTGGCGGCCATCTTTATGCAAAATCTTCAATGATATATATATATCTCTGATACCATTCAAGTGTTCTATACGAAACTTGGTATACAGCATCGATGTATCAAGAGATCTGCAATGTATAGCCACATCAGTTCCTCTGAGTGGCGGGAAGGATGGGCGGCCATCTTTAATTTATGCAAAATCATTAATGATCTCTATCTCTGATACTGTCCGAGTGCTCGATGTAAAATTTGGTATATATCATCGAAGCATCAATAGACTTACGATAAATGACAGTTCTGGCGTTTCTGATTGGGCGGAACCTTGGCGGCCATCTTTAATTTATGCAAAATCTTCAATGATATATATCTTTGATACCATTTCAGTGTTCTATATGAAACTTGGTATCCAGCATCGATGTATCAAGAGACTTGCAATGAATAACCACATCGGTTCCTCTGAGTGGCGGGAAGGATGGGCGGCCATCTTTAATTTATGCGAAATCATTAATGATCTATATCTCTGATACGGTTCAAGTGCTCATTGTAAAATTTGGCATGCATCATCGATGTATCAATAGACAGTTCTGGTTTTTCTGCTTGGGCGGAAACCTTGGTGGCCATCTTTAATTTATGCAAAATCTTTAATGATGTTTATCTTTGATACCATTTCAGTGTTCTATATGAAACTTGGTATACAGAATCTATGTATCAAGAAACTTGCAATGAATAACCACATCAGTTTCTCTGAGTGGTGGGAAGGATGGGCGGCCATCTTTAATTTATGCGAAATCATTAGGGATCTCTATCTCAGATAATTTTCAAATGTTCGATGTAAAATTTGGTATACATCGTCGATGCATCAACAGACTTATGTAATGAATACCGGTTTCTCTGATTGGATGTAACGTTTGAGGCCATTTCTAATGGCAAAATTTTTCATAATCTGTATATTTGTTACTTGACTGCTTGGTGTTCCTGAAGTCTTGTTTTAAATTGAATACATTATGAATGGCTGGCGCCCAGAGCCGAGGGGTTTTCAGATGCGCAGCTTCGTATTAGCTGTTGGTGGCAGTCCATGTTATTTTTTAGCATCGAATTATAGTGTGAGAAAATGAGCACAAAATGAACACGTGAAAACTTACTACCTGCCTCATGTATCACTGACTCATTCATCTCTCGATTCCTTTCACTTGTGTTTAAGAGGAATACGAACCATTAATAGTTTATTCTCTGTCTGTCTGATATTACGACAGTCCATGGTATCATCATCGGATCGATCGACAGTCCATGGTAGGTCAAAATACGGTCAATCCGAACTGACGTGAACCGTGTAACCTTTGCCAATGATGAGCCAAATGGACTGTTGCCAAGAGAAATGGTAGCTACCATGGACTGTCGACATATCTGATATACAATCATATGTTGCCTCATAACATTGCAGCTGTTATCCGGCTCCAATGTAAAGTGATCCAATCTACAGTTCATGATCACATGACAAATGGACTGGTACATTCACCTACAATCATACTTGTCGATTCAGTAGGGTGATCGAGTAGTGTCAGGCAGATTTCTCCTAAATGCTTAATGTCATGAATGATTTGTTAACTGTTACGCTGCTGGATATTCCAGCTTCTAGGAATGCTATATTACTGCTGCATGCTATATTGAGAACTGCTGACTTTTTTTGTAAAATTTGACTGAAATAAAGGTATTGGAAAAACTCGAAAATTTCACTTGTTATTGTTGTTCTGCTAAATGTTAACGGTATCAGTGCCCACCCACGCTGTCTAGAGAAGGTAACAAAAGCAAAATAATAACACATTTATATACAGGTGTTACTGTGACTGCCAGGTAATCACAGGTAAATTTATTATTACCACTTGATCAGTGGGAACAACTGTGTTTGAGGAATTTTTTCAGAAACCCACCTGTCAATCATGAATAATGATCAAGTTTTTAACAGCTTAAACTGGTAATTGGTTTGAAAATGACTAAGTCAGGTATTATCACAGGTATACACAGGTGAGTCAGTAGTAATAATAATAATATAGACACACAATTTAGCGGTATTCAAAACATTAGAAATACATGAACTCTGAACTGTGAAGTGAATAATCATCACCTGAAGTACTAAGGTAAAGTTTTCTTGAATGAATTTACTTGTGAAAGTAAGCTTGTCAACAGGTAAGTTAACCAACAGATAAGGTAAGCAGTGATTTTAGCAGTGATAGTGATGGATCATTTCAACAGGTAAGCTATACGACATGTATGGCCAGTGTTTTCCAACATAAATTCAGTAATAAGTCGAAGTTCAATCACGACAATTTAAGACTTAGTCTATGTAAATAATAATTTCACTATTTATCCAGGGATACTGAGCAGTTTTTGTTTATGTTCAGGTAAGTCATTACCAAATGTTTACATGTACAGGTACATGTATATTCAGGTGAGTCAATATTCTACGAACTGCAAAATGAATGACAATCACACTTGTAACTATTATGGTATTTACAGTATCTGCTTGAAACATGAACAGGTGAAAAGGGTAGTCAACAGAAAAGTTAATTATTGTTCCACTGAATAGGGTGTCCGACGTAACACCTTCGTGTGATAAAGTTTCCAACATCGTTGCAGGTAAGTCATTACCAAATGTATACAGGTACTGTATATTCAGGCGAGTCAATAATATACAAACTGCGAACATGAATTCTGAACTGTGAAGTGAATAATCATCACTGTAAGGTAAAGTTTTCTTGAACGAATTTACTTGTGAAAGTAAGCTTGTCAACAGGTAAGTTAACCAACAGATAAGGTAAGCAGTGATTTTAGCAGTGATAGTGATGGATCATTTCAACAGGTAAGCTATACGACATGTATGGCCAGTGTTTTCCAACATAAATTCAGTAATAAGTCGAAGTTCAATCACGACAATTTAACACTTAGTCTATGTAAATAATAATTTCACTATTTATCCAGGGATCCTGAGCAGTTTTTGTTTATGTTCAGGTAAGTCATTACCAAATGTTTACATGTACAGGTACATGTATATTCAGGTGAGTCAATATTCTACGAACTGCAAAATGAATGACGATCACACTTGTAACGATTATGGTATTTACAGTATCTACTTGAAAGATGAACAGGTGAAGAGGGTAGTCACCAGGAAAGTTAATTATTGTTCCACTGAATTGGGTGGTGAAGGTAACACCTTCTTTGTGTGATAAAGTTTCCAACATGGTTCCAGGCATAAGCCGACGTCACAGGTAGGGCACTCGTAGAGGGAACGAATGCGTTTCTTCTCTCGATCGGAACAAGCAGCACAATCCCGACGTTTCCCTGAAGGCAGTCGATGAATGTCCAGGTGTTCTTTCGGATTTGCGAGTCGATTTTCCAATGCCATGAATGGCCGTCCATACCTTCGCTCCTCTCGAAAATCACCAACTAACCCCTCGATTGCGTGGCACAGGAATTTTCTGCGGGGCAACTTCCTTGATTGGCCCTCAGGTGTGACAGTGTGCTGCAGGTATATAATGTATGCGTTTAGCACCACGCGACCAAACATGAAGAAGAAAACTTTGTTATTCCATTTGACAGTTCTTCTTTCATCCAGAAACATATACGACCGCATATCTGACATGTCGACACCCCCCATGAACTGATTATAATTGGGGATCAGGTGAGGAACACCTTGATGTTCTCTTCCTCGCTTTGATACATAGGAAACTGGAACTGTGGTGTCGTTCGTGGATAAGCAATACACAGGCTTTTTGTCTTGCCAATTCACAACCAGAAGGGGACCTTTCCTTGCTGCCGTCATCTCGCCTTTCTTCTGTTTTTTCACCTTGATCATCTCGGGTATATGCTTTCTGTTTGCCCTCAGCGTACCTGTCAGGTAAGTATTCTGATCCAATAGGTCGATGGCTAATGGGATGGATGTGAAAAAGTTATCTAGATAAAGATGGTGGCCAAATTCCAGGTACGGGGTCATAAGTTTCATTGTGACGTCGTATCCCAAACCATGATTAGACACATGACCTTCTTTACCTGGGTAAACAAAGGCACTCAAGGTAAATCCTGTTTCGCTTTCACAGAGATTCCAGAGTTTCAAGCCAAATTTATGGTGGTGTTTCTTGGGCATATACTGCATACATGTAGCTGGGGCCCGTCCCTGGAAACCAATCATGGACTCATCGGCAGCTAACTCCTTTCGGGGTTGGTAATACTGACGCGAAGTTGAAGTGAAATGTTCAATAAAATGATTTACCTTGTTCATTCGGCCAGGTAAAACTCCATCAGCTTCTCAGCAATGAAAAACACTCAGAATCATGAGAAATCTGTCCCGTGAGAACACTTTTCCAAAATATGGCGTTTGCTGTGACATTTCATTTGACCAGTAATCATTGAGGCAGGATTTTCGAAGTAGTCCCATGTTCATGATCAAGCCGAAGAATGCTTTGATCTCGGTCTTGTCGACGTGTCTCCATTTCGAAAATCGGGAACACGGCTTTCCCCTGGCGGTTCTAACAGCGGCCTTGTCGTCTCCATATCGGTTCGTATCGCGCACAATTTCGTCGATGAAATCTTCTCCCAGGAGCAGCAGAACATAATCTTCCGGGTTGGTAAGATTATCGGGAAGATTTTTGGGACCAGGATGCTGAGAAAAAGTTGGCACTCCTGTCAAATGTTGATCAAAACTGTCATTCGCTTTGTCGCCAACTCTCGTCCAAGTTTTGCTTCGAATTATGTTTTTTTGTGTGACCGGATGTCCATTTCTATCATCGACCGATGAATCAGAGTCCTCTGAATCGGGATCAGTTTCAGAATTTGAGTCTAGGTCCAGATCCGACGTGGTAAATCCATAAAATGACCCATCACTATCACTGCTAAAATCACCGCCTTCGGCGGCGGCCATTTTGCTATCCACAAAAGAAATGGATGGGGAGTTCCCGCCTAAAGGTGTTTTCCCGCTCACGTCATGAACAGCCGACCAATCAAACATACTGGTTTGTTGCCTAAGTCTTAAACCTGCTCTTAATTAATGCCATTATCTCTTAATAATTGCACAATCAAACGTAGAAAACGGAAGTTTAAAAGAAAAAGTTAGCTCCCCTAGGAGAAGAGTTACCCGCCCCTAGGAGAGCTCTTCATTCAGTTCCAGCCTGGCCACCATATATGCGACTGCAGCCTGATTCCTATCCTCTTTCTCTTGTTTGCTCGACCAGTGCACATCTAGGGAAGTATTCTGAGGCAATTTTACAACATTGGTTGTTGTTGTCTCGCTGGTGTAATATCCTTTATCAAGTCTTGTTTTTGTTATTCATTCGGAACTTACTTACTGTATTATGTCTGAAGTTCCGACTGGTATTCCTTGTCGTACGTGCGGGAAAGATTTATCCCCTTTAGACGCTCATACAGCTTGCTTTTCTTGCAAAGATTTATGTTACCGGGCGTCTACGTGCGCGGAATGTGTATTATGGAATCCGGCGGCCTGGAAGTATTATGCCCAGGCCCGCCGAGCTTTTCTGTTACATGCTTGTGATGACTCGTCTTTGTCGGAGATCGACAGACGGATCTTAGAGATTTCTTTAGTTAATGATATGAAGTGTAATGAGGATCTTGACCGGGCTGGTCAAGATCCTCAGTCACCCGTGTCAGTTTGTATACCTCCGAGCGGGACCGTCCTACACGATGATAATTCCAGGTTGCTAGACAGCTTGACCCGGTCCGGTGTTTCATTGTCTAGGATCGATCCAAATCCAGTCCCTTTGTTACGCTTAACAAAGGCCAGGTCGGTCAAGCCTGGCCAGTCTATTGTTCCCGTCGAACAAAAGGAATCTTCACCCCAGGTTATTTCTCCCTTACCTATTGGTTCTCCACATGTACATGTTAGTAGGAAGAAATCAAAGAAACGACGTAGAGTGTCAATTTCTCCTTTACGGGTTAAGACTAGACATAGTTTTCCTAATGCTGAAAAATCTATGGAAGCCTGTTCGGTTCTACCATTAAGTGTTCAGGTTGCGGGCTTACGAACATCAAGCCCCACATTTGTTGATTCTTCACATCGTCGTTCACATACTGCTACACGACACTCAGGTTCACATTACCATTCACGCTCTCGTATACAACGCTCGGGTTCACCACCTCATCGTTTGTTTTCTCCTGTTCGTGATCCTGTTACCTCGGGTCGACGATCTCGTTCTCCGATCCGTAGTTCTCGTCCACCGGGGCATTTTGGTACTATTTTACGGCGTTCCCGTTCCCCGGTACGCCGTTCTCGTACGTCGACAGTTCATTCTCCTGATTCTGCTCACCATTTGCCTGGGGTTTCGGCTCCCTCTGATCAAGATTACCATGTTCATTTTCAACGAGCCCCTGTCCTTGATCATTTGGTGGATTATGATTTATCGTCTTGTTCTCCGTCTCCGGTTTCGTCGAGTGAGTCGGATGATTCGTCTTCCTCTCAGGTTAGTGTCAAGGATACGTCGAAGATGGATCCTGTCCTGAATATGCAGGCGCTTTTAGCGTTGGTTCCGGATATGCCCGTTCCTTCGAAGGGTTCTTCTAGTGGTAAGTGCCGGACAGCTGCGGACTCTGCATTAGCGACTCCCAAGCCGGATGTTCCTCGTACATGTGCTCCGTCACCAGCATGGGCAGATTATTTAGGCAAATTTGATCGTCAATTACAAGATGACAATAAATTTAAGAAGCCTAGTTTAGGGATCTCCTATCGTCTTCATGATAACGTGTTACCTGACAAACCGCCCAAGCGTGATCGAGATTTATCTCAGGTTTCTAAATCATCTAAGTCGACTCCACTTGAAGTCAATACCAAAATTGTGGAGAATATTCAAGAGATGTTATTGGCAATCCAACATGCTTCCTCTATCACTGATTGGTTTTTGTTGGCGACTTCGCGGATTGCCTTGGACCCGGAGTTACGCCGGGACGATGGATCGACTTCTTTGTCTGCGGGTCGTGTTGCTTATTTGCGAGGTTTCATTGAAACCCTAGTGCAGGCTAATCATCGAGTTATTCAGGCCACTTCTTTTTCTTACGTTTCGCTTCTCCAAGCGCAACGCAATGCCTTACTTAAGGCCGTCAAGCCGGACGTTTCCTTTATGGTTAAGGACTTTCTGCTTCATCAACCATTAGCTTCCAGCGCCATTTTCAACAATTCTATTGAGTCTGTTGTACCCATCATCCGCGAGGAACGTACTGCGCGTTTGATTGGGGCTGTTGCTCGAGGTGGTTCGTCGGATCGTCGCTCGAAGCGGGGTCGTAACTCCTCTTCCACCCAACAAGATGGCGGCGCTCGGGGGAGGTTTCGGGGTATTGACAAACCTCCACGCCGAGGGCGCCGTTCCTTTCGTGGTAAATCAACCAAGAGGGGTGGTCGTTCCAGTAAATGACTATCGAGTTCCCGGATCAGAGCAAGCCGAAATTTTGCAGCCTCCTCTTTTCCAGTCGTTCAATCATCATGTTGTGGGCGGCCGCCTTCAATACTTCATAGACAATTGGCGCCTCATCACCGACGACACCTGGATTTTGAGGGTTTTGGAGCGCGGCTTCCTGTTCACTTTTCGTTCCCTTCCCAAGCTTATCGTTTGGCCACGCCCATCCCGCCTACCAGTCTCTGCGAGTCACGTGCAGACTCTTCTGTCGTCAGTCAACACGCTCATCGAGAAGGGAGCGGTCAGAGAATTACCGCCGACAGAGGACAGTTTTGGGTTCTACAGCCACGTGTTTCTGGTTCCCAAGAAAGACTCGCCCCAGATGCGGATGGTGATCGATCTAAAAGTGTTAAACAAGTTTCATCTCGCCCCCCCCCCCCCTCATTTCAAGATGCCGACTGTTTCATCGATTCGGGCCCGTGTACATCTTCGGGATTGGCTGGCCTCAGTCGATTTACAGGACGCGTATCTTCATGTTCCAATTCATCCTCGTCATCGTCGTTACCTCCGCTTCGTTGTCAACGAACGCCGTTTCGAATGGCAGGTTCTTCCATTCGGGGTCAACATAGCACCTTGGCTGTTTACCCGCATTACCTCACCGGTCATGGCTTTTCTACACCTGCGGGGTATTCAGATAGAGGTTTATATAGACGACATCCTCCTATGGGCAGCGGACGAGTCCCGTCTCAACATGCAAGTCCAGTTCACACTTCTGGTCTTACGTCATCTAGGATTCATCCCTCATCCTCTCAAGTCAGAGTTGGTCCCGGCTCAAGTTCGCCGTTACATCGGCGCAGTGTTCGATACTCATCATCAACTGGTATATCCTCCGGAAGATCGTTGGGACAAAATTCAGCTGTTAATCCGAAAGTTTTTGTCATCAACGTCACGGACACGTCAACAGTGGCAAAGTTTGGTAGGTTTGCTCACTTCCACTCAGGACCTAACTCATTACGGCCGACTACAGGTGCGTCCACTACAGTATCATCTGTATCCTTACCTACAGACACCTTCCATCAATCCAGCGGTGCCGGTATTGACGTCTCTTCATCCATATCTGATTTGGTGGCAATCCCGGCTCAACGTCATGCAGGGCGTTCCATTCCGTTTTCCGGCTCCGAGTCATCATCTGTACACCGATGCGTCCGAGACCGGTTGGGGTGCCCATCTGGACGAATTAGTAGTATCCGGCAGATGGTCAACGTTGGATGCCAGTCTTCACATCAACCTTCTGGAGATGAAGGCAGTCATTCTGGCGGTGCAACATTGGAGTCATCGTCTCATGTACTCGTCTCTTCTCATTGCGACGGACAATTCCACAGTGATTGCTCACATCAACAAGTTGGGAACAACACGCTCGCTTCCAATGTTTCGCCTGGTGTGGGATCTCTACGAGTGGACTCGTTGTCATCACATTCAACAACGCCCAATTGACCCTGTTTGTCAGTCCGATTCGGGATCCTCAAGCCTTCGACATCGACGCCCTGTCAATCAATTGGGACAACTTCCTGGCTTATGCATTCCCGCCGATCGCCCTAATTCTGGAAGTACTTCAGAAGATTACCCGTCAGGACTGCATCTTTCTACTCGTAGTCCCGTGGTGGCCTCGGCGACAGTGGTTTCCGGTATTGCTCCCGCTTCTCACCGCCCCGCCACGTCGTTTGCCAGTGTGGCCCGACCTGTTACGTCAACCGCACGGGATATTTCATCACAACCCTCGGTGGCTCAACCTACACGTTTGCAGACTATCCAGAATGCACTCGCAGTCCAGGGATTTTCAGCAGAGGTTGCACGAACGATGGTTTCAGCCAATCGATCTTCCACATCGCAGCTCTATCAGGCGAAATGGGCCTATTTCGTCTCCTGGTGCCGAGGACATGATGCCGATCCCGACTCTGCCTCTGTTTCCCTCGTAGCTGACTTTCTCCTTCATCTTCATCGTGATAAGAAGTTTCAAATCAGCACCATTGAAGGATATCGATCTGCTCTGGCTAGGGTGTTACGCCTTACTTCGGGTGTAGACATTAGTCTAAACGATAATATCTCTGCGCTCATTCGCGCCTTCGCGTTACAGTCTCGCCGTACGCGCCAACTGTTACCGAAATGGGATATTGGTGTGGTTCTGTGTGCTCTGATTCATCCACCCTTTGAACCTTTGGAATCCGCCTCGATTAAAGCTGTGTCTTATAAGACCGCCTTTTTGGCAGCGTTTGCTTTAGCGCCTAGAGTATCTGAACTTCATGCTCTTGAAAGATCTTCTATGACCTGGACGGCGGATTGGTCTCGCATTTCCTTTCGGCCCATTCCGGAATTTATTGCCAAAAATGAGTCTGTGCGTTCAGGTCCGTGCCCTCAACGATCGTACTCCATTCCGGTGTTGTCAGACTTTGTGCATGGGCTCGAAGACGACCTCCTGTTATGCCCGGTCCGGGCTATCCGCCACTATCTTACTCGTACCGACTCCGCTCGCGGCTCTCGGCGCCTGTTATTTCTGTCTCTTCGGCCGTCGGCTTTGCGTGATATTACCAAAAATACCATCGCCGCGTGGTTGAAGAAAACCATTAAATGGTCTTATCAATTGGCCATAGACGCTCCCCCTCTGTTGTCGAATGCCTCTTCTCATGAGATTCGCGCCATTGCTTCGTCATGGCCATTATGGAAGAATTTGTCCCTCCATGACATTGTCCAATCTTGTGCCTGGACGACGAACTCCACGTTCACCAACTTCTATCTGAGAGATATGTCAGTCCAGGCAGAAGGGATATCCACGTTTGGGCCGTTAATAGCGGCCCAGCACGTGGTCAGCTAAATTCCAAAAAAAAGGGGGGGGGGGAGGGCGGCAGTTTGAATCATCACAGCAAATCTGCAAATTGCTGTATCATCTCATCTCATTCATACTATTGGTCCACAATTGATTGATCTCATATGGAAGGAAGAAATAAGTCAGATGAACGACCTTGGATCCTCTAAAGAGATGTCAGACACTGTATCATCACCCTAAGATGTATGTATCCATGGTGAGTGTGATCTTTACCTTAACTGCGGTTTTTGATTGTGTCCTTCAGGTTCAATCTGACGTCCTTCTCAAAGATCTCAGCGCCGTCTTTTGCACTCAACCCCCTAGAATGATGGTTGGATGGAAGACGATTGTGGACTGAGAGTGGTGTGACTTGGCGATCACTAGGCCCGTAACAGAACATGTCTCGACCGGTCTTAGGAACAGCCAAGATAAATAAGCCTTACCAAGTAGACTGTATATCACACTGGTTGAGGTTCTCTCTTGGTATAACACGGCTTCCCGAGTAGTACCAATACACGACGTTGCGGTAACTCTCTCGGGGGGAAACTAATAATTTCCACACCACAAACACAGCTACATGGCTGTGAACAATCAAAGATAAGTACACCAGTATCTTATTCACATGTTTAACCTTTTTTATGTTGATGACCAAGGTTGCATTTGTTGATTATGGATTGTTCATACTATGCCCATGTTTCTGTGTCATTCCAGCGGTCACTTAGCCTACTTTAATCTACCACAAGACCGAGGTTCCCACCTCCGTATGTTGGTACTAGGGCATTAATTAAGAGCAGGTTTAAGACTTAGGCAACAAACAACAAACATTTATAGGTAATGTTTCTGTTTGTAACTAAGTCAAACCTGCTCTTAATTTAATGTGCCCACCCTTCCGTCCCCTCGTACCGCGGCCTTGTTTCATTACTGGTCTCGGTTTGAGAAAGAGGATAGGAATCAGGCTGCAGTCGCATATATGGTGGCCAGGCTGGAACTGAATGAAGAGCTCTCCTAGGGGCGGGTAACTCTTCTCCTAGGGGAGCTAACTTTTTCTTTTAAACTTCCGTTTTCTACGTTTGATTGTGCAATTATTAAGAGATAATGGCATTAATTAAGAGCAGGTTTGACTTAGTTACAAACAGAAACATTACCTATAAATGTTTGTTTTTTATTTACGTTTGGTACTGGTCTACCATATGAAGACTAATCCCGACTCGTGATTTCAAACAACAAGCTAATCAAAGTAATTGTTTCAAACGCGGTTGGATAGGCCACAATGGTGGGCCCGCCGCAGTTTTCAAAAGAATTACGTTCGGCCACTCTCCCGGGCCCCCCGCAGTCTACACAGCGGCCACTCTACTGGGCCCGCCGCAGCATAACAGTTAACCCTCATACATATTTCCGACTATAAAACACCGGGCTTGAAATTTACATTAAACTGCAAGACATGTCCTGTTGAAATAATTGTGCATTGTCCTGCAAGGTTCTAAACACATTTCTATCCATTTGTATTGTGTGCAGGACAAAAACTAGCTAAGAATCAATTTTGTCCTACTTATCTCAGACAATATTTCAACCCCTGAAATATGACAAAATTGTACAAAGAAGCACAGTAGCCCTATACTGAAGGATGTCAGACACATGTATATCCTCTAATGTCTGCCTGTTCAGTGTTGCCAGTTTAAAGCATTTCCCTGATATATTGAGCACCACCAAGATCGCAGCAAATTAAAGGGTGCTTGGAATCACTGGAGCATGAAAACCAGTGGCATTCCAGGATATCGGGACTTTGTCAGTCCTATTTTCTCATGAATCTGCATCATGCCAGTATATTTGCATCTATATCATGTTATCAAATTGGGATTCAGATGCACCACAGTGAGGTCATTCAAGCATTCATAATTTAATTCAAAGACCCAGTACTGCAGCTGGCCCTGGTCTACTGTTTTAACACAAACGGTTAACACCATCTATTCTAGGTGTGGGGAAGCTATCCTCATTTCTCAGTGCTGGTATATGGAACTATACTTTTCGTAAATCATTCTTTCAACCATGGAAATATTGTTCCTTAGGGTAACAGAGATCAAGGACATGTTTCCATAGTTTATCATTAAGTCCTGTATGACAGTTACATAATGTGTTTAAGCGGCCAGTGGCTTGTATTGTAATTTTACCCAACAGAAAAGCAGACAGTCAAAGGGAGGTAATCATGCAAGAATAACTCACATCAGGGGGGACAATTCGAATCTTCAATTGGAACATGCTTTCAAAGTTACATGTTCAGAAATTGATAAAAAAAATCATGTTGAAAAAAGTGCGATATACTAGTAATAATACCATGCAGGCATCCAAAATAGTTGAATTCTTTTATGAAACACCATAATTGGTGGAGTACATACATGTATATAGGACAAACCACTGATAAACTGGGAGATATTTCAGATAAGCAGATATTTCAGATATTGCCTGATTTGGCTGCAGGCAACAGCTATCAGTGTAATAAGATTTTTATATTTCTTCCAGTATTGTCACATTGAATTTCGGCTGCATCGAATCTGGTACTGAGTACAGTACTAGTGCAGTTGCAGTTATGAATCATCAATCCATGCACCAATGAACTACACATTTGACAAGACCAAAAACTCTACTTTGAAAAATGGTGAGAAATGGTGATGTACATGTACAAAACATTTGAGGAAGATTTGTGTGGTACAGTAGGCTAAAAGTCAATCTACTGCTATTTGCTATACAATCAGTGCAAGACACAGAAAATAAAATTCATATGAACTGGATGTTCAATGACAATGACCATGATGGCTGTATTTACATCGATATTAATGCTTAACATGCTACTGAACATGTTGAAAGTGGATAATTAAGGCACTGCACCTCTCTATTTCACATTCATCATAAGACATGTGAGCATCTGCATTAATTCACCATCAGGTGTTTTGTTGGTTTATCTGTTAATGTTGTGGTAATTCCCCATAAATGATCATGGTATATTATTAAGTCTCTGTGGTATAAGGTAATTACATATCTCGACTCAGTTGTGAGTCGTGAGAAGATGTCGGTTCAAGTCCGGCCGGAGACCAAATCTGTTATCATGAATCATTAATATTTGCAAACTTAGCAAAACAGAAATACAAATTCACCACAGAGTTCTAGTATGAATAAAATCAATGAGGGTCAACCAATCAACGCTCCACCGCTCCTAGCTCACATTTTTGAGCAAGTGAAGGGGATGATATACTGGCAATTATTGTAAAGTCTTGTAATAGGGAAGTCTCTTATTGGGTGCATTCTGTGTGAATGTAGTACAGTCATTTATCAAAATCGTCCTTGTCCCATAGTAAATCCCACTTTAACATGTTCGATAACAATTGTCATGACTGCCAACAGAATTACTCCACAAAAAGTAAACTGAAATATTGAAAAGGAGTTAAGAAAATTATATATAATGTTACAACAAAGACTACATGTTGATATAAAATGTATTTAGCCTTAGGGAAGCACTTATAAAGGAATTTTGGTGTATCAGTAATTGTCTCTGTCTAGCAATTTTGTGTGAGTTGAGCCAACCTTAGCCATGTGGATATGTGTGTCAACTGGTAATTGATTATAAAGCTTCATTTCAGATCAAGTACAAACAGGACAGGATGTGAATGAATGGGCCACACTACATGTAGCATGACTATATTGAATAGAGAGAATTCAGGGCATTTCCCCCACTGTACAAATTGGTTTACATGTACATGTTTGTCTTCTACCAAAATTATTCAATTATGACTTATGTGTCTCTTACAGTACCAAAATTTAGGTGAAGTTCAATGGTCAAAATCACTGTGAACCAAAATATCAGGAAAATGTTAAAAATCGTGAAGATTTATCCGTAGATACATTGAGGGGAGGCAGTGTGTCATGTACCAAAATTTAGGTCAATCTATTCTGAGTTACAATGTACATGTAGGCTAAACTTGATTGAACCTGACAAAATATTGAGATTTCATCTTTTCATCAATATTTGCTGAAATTTCACTTGCGATAGTGAATTTTCACACAAATTCACTGTGATGACCGCTAATGAATGGTATTTGGATTTTTCAGTGAAATTTCAATAAAATTGTGGTCTCCTTTTCTCCAGGTTACACACTGATATGGTTGTTGCTAATGGTTCAGTGGCACTATGCTATGGAGACAATTTGAACAACACAGATATGCACCTCCATGTTTTGTGTATGTTTTCGTTTCTCAAGCTATCTTAATTTCATTATAATTTATAGATTATGGAGGGGCTGGAACAATGCTCTTAAATACATCACAGACGATTCAATATGCAGCAATATCTTCACCAGCCAAACCCACCATACCATGAACCACCATACACGGTCTTGGATGAAATGGGGGTGAGTGGATTTGTCCCATTGTTGTATTAAATTGGCTTTATGAGACGAAGTCCAATATGATCTGACTTGAATATGTCCTCCTTTAATATGTTGATGTCTACCATGTCCGTACAGCCCAATCGAACACCCAAATAATAAGAGACAGGCTGTCAGTCACCAATTGTATTGGACTATATAAGACGTTGCTGTTCTGCTGAGCCAAGCTGAACCCTGTACCCTAACCCAAACCCTATATACTTATACCTGGTATGATTTATCCCAGACAAGGGGGACACAGTAACCTAGCTATCTACATGTATATGCTCAGCTGTCATGGATAGGAAACAGCAGCTAAGGGGTCAGAGTTGATTTGGGGGTGGGGGTCATTGCACCAGTTAGAGAAATAACAGTATGTATAATATTACTGCCATTAAGGTAGCGAACAGAGGTTCATGATGTAGTGAACTTGGTTTAGTGAAGATGATGAAGCGAGATATGCAAGCTACATTACAGAAACGTTTGCAGCATGTATCTGTAGAATATTTGATACTTTCTGCTGTAAATGTAGGTGTGTATGACCAAATCTGTTATCATGAATCATTCACATTTGTAAACTCAGAAAAACAGAAATACATACATGTATGTTGCACATTCTCAGCATATTTTCACGGGGCTAGTCCCATAGGAACTAATGGTAGTGAAGAAAACTTGAGCACCGGCTCTGTGTCTTGCTAACACAGAAAAAGAAAGAGTTCTTGCACGACAAGAAAGAGGTCTGAAACTTCCTTCTTTAGAGTGCCCAGGTTTCTGTATTTTTAATGTTCGTGTATAGTTTCAGGTCTGATATCTTCAAGTTAATTTGCATTTATCTAATTTTATGCGTGTATTTGTTAATTTTCCAGTGGCATTACTTTCCTACTCAAAATATGTCGTCTGCTAAACCACAGATTTTGAGAGGCGCATGTTGAGTGATTTTGTGGGGCTAACTCATTCTCATTAGAAAGCGTGTTCAAACAGTAATTTAGTATTAAATAATACCAGTATAGGTGTAATTCATTTTAGAAAACAATGGGATATTTCGCTTTGCCTTTATTCATTTACATTTTGATGAAATATGTGTGTTGAGTTACAGTTTGGAATTTTCACCATTTAATCTCACCCCTCAAGATCCTCACCATTATCTATTTCTGGTAAGTTTCTAAAATCCAGTGGTGGTCAAATCATTTACGTAATAATTTCCCTGTGTTCATAAATGTTTTTTCCACATTCTGCTTCTGAAATATTCATGGAAAGATCTCTGCATATTACATGCACCCAATGTGTATAACTATTTTTGTGCAGGAATGGTTACAGATGAGATAACGAGTGATGTCCCTTGATTGAACAGGAATACAAAATTTTCAGCTATCTGAAAACATATATTTTAAAGTGTTAACGTTGTTACACACTTCTATCGACTTTTATAATTGTTGGTGGACAACCCAAACTGCTTGGTTGAGATTTGTGAGACTTTGTTTTTCCGAGTTTGCGACAAAAACTTGAAAAGTTGACAGAACATAAAATAGGTAACGGAAACTGGACACTCATTAACATGGCGGCAGTAGGGACTGCCCTGCACGTTCTTATGATCATGTTGAGGTTTTACTCGACCCTAATGAATACCTCTTCTATGGAAGAGCCCAGAATATGTTTTAAATATAAACTAGATCCTGGTGGGGAATGTATAACAAATCATCACTCTGGAAAACTCAACTGTGGCACTATGTTGGTGTGGCCTGTGGTTTAGGCGAGTAACAACAACAACACCGGTCATATCAGGACATCATATCGTTGGACTTTGCCTGCGATGCGACCCAATGCCATTGTACATGTCTTTTTGTTATTGTGTCACCAAACTAGCTGAGGACATTGAAGTCAATCCACGTCCAATTCAGAATCCTTGCAAAGTGTAAGGGAAATATGTTGCAGCAGGGTCCGAATTAGGAAATTTTCATCGAAAAAAAAAATCGCAGTTCAAATCTAACATCACCAGGGCAGGTGGCTGTCCCCTCTGCAGAGTGCGCCATTGACCTTTCGCCAGCGTCGATATAAACATGCAGCTTTTGTTTATTCCATTACTGGTGACAATTTTGTTGGATAAATAAAGCTGGGTTCTTATGAATATCTCTGCACCAAAAATATGTCACATTCTAACTAGTAAGTCCCATTATTTCACACAAATGATGCATCCACCAAGAAAAAATCCACCATCATGAGTTTGTGGAGCAGTCGTTATCTACGGCTATTGTTGATTTCCTATGCAATGTTTGCCAGTGAACCACATCGTGAAGGAGAACAATAAGTGCTCTCTTGTCATGGCGCGCTGTTCAGTGTGGTTAGAAATTGCTCCACAACAAATGTTTACGGTAAGGAAACTGAATTTCACCAATTCTGACAAATAGTCGGAAAATCAACTCGTCGAAAAATACTATGTTTAGCAAGTATCTGAATTGCTTCATGGAAATCCAAGCATTTGAAATAGTCGATAGCTTTTTCAATGGTGTAAATATGGATGTCATCTGCTTCATTTGGTCGAGAGAATTGTATGGCTCTTCGCCATGGGACTGAACATCAAAGAGTTAGTGGAATTATTCCAACAGCCTATTTAACATTCAACTAGCCCCGTTTCGGTGCCTAAGGCTCTAGTTCAATTGCTGGGGGGAAGCTCGGAGGGGTTTTTGTGACTCTCACCCTCATGGGTTTTTTTTTTTTTTTTTTTTATTTACAAAAAAAAACAATTATTCAGTAATCTTTCCGTCAAGAGTTACTCACCTTGTCAAGAGCCAGAGGCCTATCGAAAACGAACTCGTTCGGATAATTTATATTGTTGCTATGGCAACATATCATTTTTTTTAATGCTACATTTTTTTTCCAGTCCATCCGTTAGTCTCTGGTATGTCATACATATACATTTCACAGGAATGAAAGCAGAATAACAGTACTGTGACATGTACATGTTGTACATACATGTACATGTACTTCACACATATATTACATATACTTGTATAAAAATTCCTAATTTTCATGAAGGGACCGGCTTTCCAAACTAAATAGTAGTATAAGAACTATTTTCACTGGTTCCCATTGATCTATTTTTTCACCTCCATTCTTTCTCATGACTGAGTTTCTTATCTCGTTGTTTGGTTGGTCTGATATCTCCAAGCATGTCAAGATTCTGAGTTCAAACAAAATGAATTATGTATCATGGCTACTGTCAGGGGGAACTTAAAATGTGTACTTTAGAACTAACAAAATTCCAATTACAGGCCATTTCAAGATGCTGTGGGATGCAAATGATAAATCTACTTTTCAATCCTGCCATCAGATCATACTATTATATATACTGCTTTAGTTTGGTCAAAAATTTTATTTATTATATCATAGTCTTCACATAACACAGTGCTCCAGATAAGGGGCGTATTGGCGTAATTTACGCCTACAAAAAGTTCAAAAACGCATGCATGCTGAAATCTAGGCGTAACAAATACGCCCGATAAATAGCTGATACGCCTCATCGCCAAAATCAATGCGTAAAATTCTCTAATAAACGATGCCGTCAATCCGTTGACTCGGTCTCCTGATCTCAGCAAGGCATATCAAGGGAGACAAATCTGTCTCCGGGGGTGTTTTACGTTGTTGTCATATAGTTCATCGGCAATACCCTTGCACGGAGACTGGAGAGCTTGCCGGAAACAGTACCGTGAGCAGCCATTTTTTTCACTGCAGCAATCACATCATGTGTGATTCGGTTAAAGATGTCCGGGACACGCAAAATAACCATTATTACTGCTTTTTACCCCTCAACCCATAGGGCTGCTGGGTCTTGTGATCGGCATGTACGTCCCTTTGTCCGTGCGTCAACAACTTGTCCGGACCAAAAGTTTTTCAGAACCGTTAATACTCCTGGTATGACAAGCGATACTCCTTCGAACAAATTTGGAGGAGTATAGTAGTACTCATAAAAAAAAATTATCTGGAGCACTGTAACACATACAATGGTCTGATGCTGGTCCATTCCACGTTACGTGTGTTACAATTTGCAGACTTTTTTGCCTGCACTGATTGACCCTTAAAAAAACCTGAATGTTAAGGAGTTACAACTATATTAGGAAAAGGATCCTTAGGGCACATACTACTGAAAAATGTTCTCAAAGAACGATCACGATTAATTCTACCTTGATTAGGGAGGGTTAATTATGCGTTACGTGTGTTACATCGGACAAAATGTGATTTATTCATATACGTGATTTAAACTCAAAATCGTCTGATTTGTACACATAATTCAATCTAATGTGTAGTTATTTTTCAAGAAGAACAAACACTTTTCTATACCAACATGGTGTGGAGCCATAAAAATAGCAATTGGAGGAGGTGGAAGTGAAAGTCTTGCGTTACGTGTGTTACAATATTTGTTACGTGTGTTACACTGTCTGAATTTACCAAAGCACATTTAATCTAGAAGTCAAGTGACTAATTTTTTTTTACACATTGACAGAATAAGGTATAATTTACATGGCAAATCTTTCAAACCTTTCATATGATTTTGAGTTTAAATCACATATATGAGCAAATCTCATTTTTTCTGTTGTAACATACGTAACACACAATTAACCCTCCCCTATTTAAGATTGAATTAATTATGATCATTCTTCGAGAAAGAAATTTGGTAGTATGCGCCCTAAGGAACCTTGTCCTAATATAGTTGCAACTTCTTAAGAGCAATTTTTTTTTAGGGTGCACCATGCAAATTGTAACACACGTAACGTGACATGGGCCTTCTTAGCAGTACACAGTAGGTGTACTAGAAAATGCATCTAACCAGTACTAGTAGATCTCATGTGGTTGGTGAAAAATGACTATTCCAATATTTTTTATGATTCAGAACCTAATATTTTGAATCTAATAATCATTTCACTGGAAATAAATCTTGTTGAAATAGACTCTCTTTCTTTAATCAAGGAGCATGTAACACACGTAACATTCCATGTAACTAAGGCTCGATTTGCGGGCCTGCTGATATCTAAAATTAGGCCAAACGTTGGGTGTAGCAGGTCATCTTCCATATTTTACCTCCCATTTTATATATGTTATGGAAAAACAGCAGGTCATCGGAAATTTTCAAAAGAAGGCCTTGATGTAACACACGTAACGTTACGTGTGTTACGTGCAATTAACTAATTAATTATCAAATATAAAGACAATGTAGCAATTAAATTTTATGTGTATCACAACAGCATAGTTAATGTACTTTTGCATATGAAAAAGTATTAAGCTCCTGTTATTTATGCCCTCTACTGTAAACTTTTATATGAATTTGTGTTACGTGTGTTACGCCACCTGCTAGACAGTAAATTCTAGTTGTTAACACCTTTAAAATTTTATTTCAACAGGAAACGGTCATTATTATTAAGAAGACAATGTGTTATCCAATGATGTTTTGGAGTTTCACTTGAAAACCAACATAACCTAGCAAAAATGAGTCCATTAACTCTTTAGGTGTGTTTTGCCATAAAAAAATGAGAAAAAATAATAGTTGACTTCACCTGTAATTATCAGACAGGTGTGTACTAGAAAATGCAAACTACTGTCACAACAAGTAATCTGGATCTATTTGCTACGATAAAATCACAAATTTTGTCCACATTAACATTTTTAAAATTTGGGTTGTTTGGACCACTTCCTGTGGAATGGGCCATTTTCGGATGTCAATCACATATGTACATCTGGTCAATATATTACAGCAATATCTGACAATATTACCGCAGATTTTATTCCGGCAACATTGTTGGTTGTGGCAATATTGCAGCAACATGCTTGACTGGAATGTTGCTGCAATTTTAGCTTCTGGCGACTAGTTGCAGCAATATTGCCGCAACACTTCTTACGATATTGCAGCAACCTAATTTGCATACGAAATCGACATAGTTGCAGCAATATTGCTGCAATATTTTTGGAATGTTGCCGCAAATTCTCCTTCTGGCAACTAGTTGCAGCAATATTGCCGCAACACTTCTGTTGATATTGCAGCAACCTAATTTGCATACGAAAAGCGACACAGCAATATTGCTGCAACTAGTCACCAGAAGGCTTGTATTTTAAAAATCGACCATAGAGGTCCATGTCCCCCGCTAGCAGCACCAGTTATGGTGGATTACATCCACCATAACTGGCACTGCTGCTGCGGGGGCCATGGACCTCTATGGTCGATTTTTTTTTGTCGATGATATCTCATATCATTGATAAGAGTAGGATTTGAAAATGGAGATATCGCTGATGAGCTTAACATAATCTAATACAGCGGATGGCACCCATATTGGATTATGCACATCCATAAAACATAATACATGACTGTCCTCTCACTAAGGTCAAGGGACTCCCCAAGTTTGAAGTAGATCAGTTGAATCGTACTCCAGCTATTGTCCGGACAAGATCAAACTGCTTAAAATCCAATGAAATCCAGTATGGCCGATGGTGGCCATATTGGATTAAGCATGTCCTTGAAAAGCAATCCTTATGCTCCTCTCAACAATGTCAAGGCACTCCCCAGGTATAAAGTAGATCGGTTGAATCGTTCTCGAGTTATTGTCCAGACAAGATCCAACTGCTTATAATCCAATATGGCTGACGGCGGCCATATTAGATTACGCACATTGCTGAAAAACAATCCCAACCGTCCTCTCACCAATGTCAAGGCACACCCCAAATTTGAATTTGATCGATTAAATCGTTCACGAGTTATTGTCCGGACAAGAAAATCTAAGATCCAACTGCTTATAATCCAATATGGCTGACAGCGGCCATATTGGATTATGCACATTGCTGAAAAAAAATCCCAACCGTCCTCTCACCGATGTCAAGGCACTCCCCAAGTTTGAAGTAGATCAGTTGAATCGTACTCCAGTTATTGTCCGGACAAAATCAAACTGCTTAAAATCCAATGAAATCCAGTATGGCCGATGGTGGCCATATTGGATCAAGCACGTCCTTGAAAAACAATCCCAATCCTCCTCTCAACAATGTCAAGGCACTCCCCACATATGAAGTAGATCGGTTGAATCGTTCTCGAGTTATTGTCCGGACAAGATCCAACTGCTTATAATCCAATATGGCTGACGACGGCCATATTAGATTACGCACATTGCTGAAAAACAATCCCAACCGTCCTCTCACCAATGTCAAGGCACACCCAAAGTTTGAAGTTGATCGGTTAAATCGTTCACGAGTTATTGTCCGGACAAGAAAAACTAAGATCCAATTGCTTATAATCCAATATGGCTGACGGCGGCCATATTAGATTACGCACATTGCTGAAAAACAATCCCAACCGCCCTCTCACCAATGTCAAGGCACACCCTAAGTTTGAAGTTGATCGGTTAAATCGTTCACGAGTTATTGTCCGGACAAGAAAATCTAAGATCGAACTGCTTATAATCCAAAATGGCTGACGGCGGCCATATTGGATTACGCACATTGCTGAAAAACAATCCCAACCGTCCTCTCGCCAATGTCAAGACACACCCCAAGTTTGAAGTTGATCGGTTGAATCATTCACGAGTTATTGTCCGGACAAGAAAATCTTACGGAATTACGGAATCACGGAATTACGGACACCGGTGTTTCTAAGTCCCCCCCCTACTAAGTAGCGGGGGACAATAAGGGCTGTGCAATATGCATAATTCTGTCATTTTTCAGTTTCCGTGTTCCACACGGAGATAACTCCGTGTGACTCCGCATCATTCGGAGTTTTCTCCGTGTCAATTTGCATATTTCAGTCATTTCTCAGTTTCCGTGTTCCTCCGTGTCATTCGGAGTTTTCTACACGTAGATTCCGTGTTGAATGGTCCCAATACTCTGCATAAATCCGCGTCGCCAATACGGAAATGAACTACACGTATTTTACGCGTAGATTCTGTGTGTCACACGGAGATCTGATCTACGGGAACCTCACTGAGACTAAATTATTGTTTCAAAGTTTTCAAATGTATTTTTTAAAGCAAAACTCATGTTCAACCTCATTTTTGACAACTGCAAAGCACCTTGAACTGCATTTCACCACAATTGCCGCAAAGACACTGGAGAGATTCTTTTGCAACTGATCATTTTCATACTTGTTGAGCTCAGAAATGCTTGTCACAGTCATATACCAAAGTGCTAATGAAGGTTAGAGCTATGAAATGAAAGTTAAAGAATTATGCAGAGATCCACGTACATGTAATTATTATGTCAAGGAGCTGATGTGCCGCTGGTGATCATTGAGCTCCGTTCTCAATTTGAGGATGTTGCTTCAGTGCACACTACAGGTACATGTACATGTGAAAAAAAAATTAATTCCCAAAAAAATGTGTTTTTGCTCTACCGACCTTAGTTTTTTTTTTTTCAAGACATAACCGGATAAAGACATTATTTTTTCACCTACATGTAATTCTCAGGGCAGGATTAATGTTTATACATGTAATATATATCAGAGACATGTAGAGTGTTTAGAGTATCCTTATTGTTCAGTTATTTAGACACCATGCATGAATACAGTATCTATGTACATGTACAAAATGTATGTCCATGAAAGTGTCTTAGAGTACTGTTATATATGTTGTCTTTAGATGGTGTTTAAGAGTATAATTATACCATCAGACTGTGCTTAGATTTCCTAAATTTATGGTGTTTCAAATTTGAACCTGACAGAGGATATCAGAAGTTTATCCTCACAGAGTATTAGAGGTTGATATCCAGAAGGGGCCAGGAGAATTGATTCTCACTCGTAAAGGAAGGTCAGCGGATGGCTTAAAATGGTGTTTAGAGTACATGTAGTATGTCATGGTGATTCAAGGATGATCCTCTGGGATGAGTTTCTGGATGTTGCAATTTTCAGTTTGATTAGTTTTTTTCTTCTTCTACTTGTGTGTGTTGTGTTGGGGGGGTGGGGGGTCAGTCCTCACTTGCAAGAATGTTGCCCTGAGAAGAAGTCCAGCCATGATCTACATGTAGCAATGGTAAACTCACAAGTTTGAAACTTATCCCATGAACTTACCACAGTTGAGTTCATCACTGTCATCATCACAGTCATTGTCCCCATCACAGACCCAGTAATGATGGATACATTTCTGTGTGGCACACTGGAACTCCTCACTGCCACAGGTCCTCACCTCTGTCAAATACAACATCCTTACATTATAAACATGTTGGAGCCATAGGGAGAGAGAGAGATTCTCCTTTACTGAAAAAGTGTTACTTTTATACTGGTCAATGCACATACAGCATGTTCACACAGGTTAAAATGTCCAAGAAAAATAATCATGAATTGATGAACTGCTCAATGAGTTTATCGAGACTTTCCAGATTATACTCTTTGAAATATGGATTAAAACCCTCAGTATTGTTGTACATGTAAATTTCATGATGTTGTAACTTTTTAGTAATGCATTAGATCTGGTACAGGTAGTATAGGAGGAAATGGCCCCACTTTCCCAATGAAATGCTGGGTAAGTCAGGTGTGATGTAATGTTCCCATGGTAACCCATACAGTAATCCCTCTAATAATTCAATCCCCCTATCAATATTCAATCACCTCCAAGTTCATCTTCACAAGTTTAGGCAAATCCTAAATCCTCGTAGAGGGTTTACATGGACATTTTTGGTGATTCGAATGAGTTCTTTAGTCGATGCCTCTATTATACAATCTCGTACATTTCATTCTCCACGCTTGTTTTGATTTATCATGTCGGTATCCCAAGCCTGCTGTTTTGCTTTCACTTAGGACGTCTATTTCATCCCTACATCAAAGCAGTTCAGCTCGTGATGAAATCCAAACCAGTCACATCTCATACCTCGCAGTGTAGTCTAGTGGCTTAACGCCATTTTTCAACGAAATCGTGACATGCTGGATTAAAGCACCAAACTTGGCAGAGTCAATGTACATGACATGTACAAACATTCCGCATGGTGGTGCCCGACTGGAGTGACCTAGTTTTCGAAAAATCCAAGATGGCGGCCAGTACGCCTATCAAACATATAAATACCCGTATTTCTTGTTGTGGTTGGGTTAGTGTGTCCATTAAAATGACCAAATATGCCTTTGTGAAGCATAGAAATTGATATATTGGTACCTCGAACCCTTTGCAACCATAAATATTGTCAAAAGATATGATTTTTAACCCTACCTGGTCTTTTTATTGTGGGGGAGGCTGAAACTTCGTGACTTTTTAGCTTATCGTATTGGGGTCATTTTAAGGCCATTTGCATATCATCCAGAGCAGAGGATCATGGGTAAATCCAAAATGGCGGACATGTATCCCAGAAAGTCGTGTTTTCGGTCGTTTCTGCCCACTTCTTTGCACTTTTTCTGGCGAAAAATGACTAGAAAGTAATTTTAGGTAAAACTAGTTATTGTCTATTATACGTAGTGGTTTTTAAAAAGAAAAATCGAAAAATAAAAATTTGATAAATCGACCCAAAAATAGGCCAAAAAATAGCTTCAGTGAATATGACGTCACGGTCATGTCATCATGACGGCCCTCCTGCATTTTTTTAAAAGATACCGTGTGGTAAGTTTCAGTACTCTAGTGAAGTATTCTTTGTTGTGAGAGGCAAGGAGATTTCAAGTGTCCTGTGGAGAAACCTGACGAGGGAGCTTTGAAATACTACGATGATTTAGTAAGGAATGACAAGGGCTTTCAGGAACTTGATGCAGTGCTCATCGACTTGGAATTAAGTGGATGTGAAAGAAGATCGAAAAATCACCAAAAAAACAAACCGATTCGGGTCGGCGAGAGAAGATTGGCCAGCTCAAGATACCGAACTGCATGTTATCTCTGACTATCGGAGGAGATTTAGTTACTATTGAAGCAACATGTGATAATAGATGTTTGAGGGCTTTCAGGTCACAAACCACTAAATAATCGCCTTACTTATTATGTAGTAAATTCATTGTGCACATCTTGCGAAAACGATACTCCCTAACATGCGCCACCATGAATGACCTACCACATGATGTAACTTAGCTTTTCTGCTAAAACATATGAAAAAATCAGCATACATTTCCCACGATCGTTTTGAACCAGAGCCGACGGAAAAGATGGCATATGCCACCTGACATATGAGCTTCGGATTTGGGGGGGGGGGGGGGCAATCAAACTGGCCCAGATTGTTTCCCTCTTAAAATTTGGAAAACTTATTTTGATATTTTCTAGAGTTGAATATTGTAGAAACATTTAAAAATAGATCAGAAACCATTTTCCGCCCAGTCCGATATAATGGCCAATCGTTGATCCCTAGGAGCTTTAATCCGTAATATCACCTTGCACCCCAAAACCATTTAGGGGTTTGTAACCTACAGAAGTGCGGAGAGAAAGCGCCAAATCGTGTCGTCGGTTGAAAGTGAATACTTGGTAGAATCCCGGATGTTTGCGACTAGTTTCCTACATTAAAGGCGATGTTGAAGAGGTAACCCACGTATATTACGGTCCTTAATCAGACTACTCCTCACTCCATCAGAAAGTGTGCTAGGAGCGTATTCTTTAGCCTGGATTTGTTGATGGTCTTCGACATTCCCAGAATGCTTGTCGCTCTTCAAATACTACACGTAACTCAGCAAACCTGAATATGTAGGTTCTCTTTTCAACATTTCTTTCAATGTAGAAAAATGGCTCTGGAGACACCTTGGATTCTACAATGTCTTAACTTTTACCTGCCCACGACTTGTCTTCAAAATTCTAAAGCAATTATTGTAAGCCATCAAACATCTATTATGTTATTTAGCTCCGATAAACATTTGCCGCTAAATCTCCTCCGGCAATCTGTGATAAGAGTTCGGTATCTTCACTTGCAGCTGGGTAACCATCCTCCATAGACTTGTCTAGAGTCACCGTTGAGAATATATGCAGCACTCATTGAGCGTACATACAGAAGATTGCTCGGTCCTACCAGAGGCTCCGAGTGATTGGTGTTTAGGCCTCTGTTTCCCCGAACCAGCGTTATTTATTCGCTTGTTCTTTCAAGTTTTTTTGCTGGGAAAACTTAGATGACATGCTTTGTCCCACTTAGCATGGTTCAGCAACAATTGCGCAGCACTTTCACATCCTCTTTCATAGTTCACATAGTTTACAAATCTTACGATACGAGGTTTGACTTTAAAATAGTATCTTTTGACACTATTTTTTGCAAAGGGTTAGAATTACCAATATATTAATTTCTGAACAACACAAAGGTATATTTAGTCATTTCAATGAACATCCTAGACTAACACTGAACAGAAAGACGGGTATTTACATGTTTGACAGATATACTGGACGCCATCTTGGATTTTTCGAAAACTAGGTCACTGAGGTCGTTCACCGTCATGCCGAATGCTTGTATATAACATGTTCATTTACTATGCCAAGATGGGTCAGCTTCAATCCAGCATTTCACGATTTCATTCAAAAATGGCGCTCAGCCGCAATACTAATGCCGTTCTTGTATTAGTAAATTGATGGCCTGAAGATCAACGACCTTGTAAATAAACATGCGGCCATGACTCGGTATTCATAGCCCTGTCAGAAATACTTGGGAAACAAAGTTATTCGCGTATGTCTAAATTATGTCACAGCTCAAGTTCTGTATTGTATATATTTAACGATAAACTAATTGGACATGAATAATTTCCATAACTCGACAAGTTTCGTCAACTGATTGGCAGCCATCTTGATTTATGATTAAAGCTGTCATTGTAACCTATTTGAAATAT
>JAVTVY010020660.1:0-76658 GCA_036873755.1 Hanleya hanleyi
TGTATACGGCAAGTGTGACACACATCTACATGTATACGGCAAGTGTGACATACATCTACATGTATACGGCAAGTGTGACACACATCTACATGTATACGGCAAGTGTGACATACATCTACATGTATACGGCAAGTGTGACATACACCTACATGTAAACGGCAAGTGTGACATACATCTACATGTATACGGCAAGTGTGACATACATCTACATGTATACGGCAAGTGTGACATACATCTACATGTATACGGCAAGTGTGACATACATCATACATCTACATGTATACGACAAGTGTGACATACACCTACATGTAAACGGCAAGTGTGACATACATCTACATGTATACGGCAAGTGTGACATACATCTACATGTATACGGCAAGTGTGACATACACCTACATGTAAACGGCAAGTGTGACATACATCTACATGTATACGGCAAGTGTGACATACATCTACATGTATACGGCAAGTGTGACATACATCTACATGTATACGGCAAGTGTGACATACATCATACATCTACATGTATACGACAAGTGTGACATACATCTACATGTATACGGCAAGTGTGACATACATCATACATCTACCTGTATACAGCAAGTGTGACATACATCTACATGTATACGGCAAGTGTGACATACATCTACATGTATACGGCAAGTGTGACATACACCTACATGTAAACGGCAAGTGTGACATACATCTACATGTATACAGCAAGTGTGACATACATCTACATGTATACAGCAAGTGTGACATACATCTACATGTATACGGCAAGTGTGACATACATCTACATGTATACGGCAAGTGTGACATACATCTACATGTATACGGCAAGTGTGACATACATCTACATGTATACGGCAAGTGTGACATACATGTATACGGCAAGTGTGACGTAAATGTATACGGCAAGTGTGACATACATGTACATGTATACGGCAAGTGTGACATACATCTACATGTATACGGCAAGTGTGACATACATCTACATGTATACGGCAAGTGTGACATACATCTACATGTATACGGCAAGTGTGACATAAATCTACATGTATACGGCAAGTGTGACATACATCTACATGTATACGGCAAGTGTGACATACATCTACATGTATACGGCAAGTGTGACATCTACATGTATACGGCAAGTGTGACATACATCTACATGTATACGGCAACTGTGACATACATCTACATGTATACGGCAAGTGTGACATACATCTACATGTATACGGTAAGTGTGACATACATCTACATGTATACGGCAAGTGTGACATCTACATGTATACGGCAAGTGTGACATACATCTACATGTATACGGCAAGTGTGACATACATCTACATGTATACGGCAAGTGTGACATCTACATGTATACGGCAAGTGTGACATACATCTACATGTATACGGCAACTGTGACATACATCTACATGTATACGGCAAGTGTGACATACATCTACATGTATGCGGCAAGTGTAACATACATCTACATGTATACGGCAAGTGTGACATCTACATGTATACGGCAAGTGTGACATACATCTACATGTATACGGCAAGTGTGACATACATCTACATGTATACGGCAAGTGTGACATACATCTACATGTATACGGCAAGTGTGACTCTCGACCCCAAATACCTTCATGTACTGCCCGAAAATGTCCACTTTCGCTACTACTCGCACCGATGACGTCACCGATGACGTCACAGATGACGCGAACATCCCTCAAATCGGAATGTACACTCCGAGAACTACAAAGATGACACCTTTCAGGACGCATTCGAACCGTGAATAGCCCATCTCGACCCCAAATACCTTCATGTACTGCCCGAAAATGTCCACTTTCGCTACTACTCGTACCGATGACGTCACCGATGACGTCACAGATGACGCGAACATCCCTCAAATCGGAATGTACACCCCGAGAACTACAAGATGACACCTTCCAGGACGCATTCGAACCGTGAATAGCCCATCTCGATCCCAAATACCTTCATGTACTGCCCGAAAATGTCCACTTTCGCTACTACTCGTACCGATGACGTCACCGATGACGTCACAGATGACGCGAACATCCCTCAAACGGAATGTACACCCCGAGAACTACAAGATGACACCTTCCAGGACGCATTCGAACCGTGAATAGCCCATCTCGATCCAAATACCTTCATGTACTGCCCGAAAATGGCCACTTTACTTACTACAACCAACTGCGCCTGCGCATATTGACGCGACTTGCACCACCTCCATCGGATGAAAGTATTCACCCACGCACTGATAGATACTCAGAATGCGCAAACAACTATCTGAGGATATGTTGCCTCAACGGTATCCTGGCCTGCCCGACGATGATTAGAATAAACGGTTCAGATGGCACTTTCTGAAATGGAGACTTCTGATTGGACAAGAATACATCTAACGGACAGGAACGAATATGAAACATGCAAATGGTGGCCTCTGATTGGATAAGAATCTTCTTGAATTGTAAATATACCCAACGCGGCTCCCCCAGCGTGGGTATGATGTAACATTGGGGAAAATAAACTATATGAAAAAAACTTCTTGTTGTTGTTTTTCTCTCATGTGTCATCCTTGTTGTTGTTGCTGTTGTTCTCTCTCTGGTCTATATCATGGCGTTATGTTAGAGTGTTAAGGTGTAACGACGGGCGTTGACGGGCATCACCGCATTTCGAAGAATTAGTGACAATTCCATGGAATATCAGAGCTTCTGAGCTATTTCACCAGGGCGTTGAAGCATTAAGAATGGTGTTGGTGGGCGTTGCTACAAGATGACACCTCACACGGTCCATTTGGACCGCGGATGGTCCATCTCTACACCAAATAACATCCTTCACTGCTAAAAAAGGCCCACTTTCGCTACAACTTGTACTAATGACGTCACCAATGACGTCACAGATGCTATAAATATCCCTGAAATCAGGGTCTATACTCCGAGAGCTACAACATGATACCCCACACGACGCATTCGCAACGCGGATGGTCCATCTCTACACCAAATACCTTCCTGCACTGCCCCAAAAGGCTCACTTTCGCTAATACTCCTACTGATGACGTCATCGATGACGTCACAGATGCTTCGGACATGCCTCAATTCGAGACACCCCGAGAGCTACAAAATGACACCTCACACGACGCATTCGGACTAAGGATGGTGCATCTCTACACCAAACTCACCCTCACGCACCCACAAAATGTCCACTTTCGCTACTACTCGTACCGATGACGTCATCAATGACGTCATAGATGACGCGGACACCCCTCAAATCGGAATGTACACCCCGAGAACTACAAGATGACACCTTCCAGGACGCATTCGAACCGTGAATAGCCCATCTCGACCCCAAATACCTTCATGTACTGCCCGAAAATGTCCACTTTCGCTACTACTCGTACCGATGACGTCACCGATGACGTCACAGATGACGCGAACATCCCTCAAATCGGAATGTACACCCCGAGAACTACAAGATGACACCTTCGAGGACGCATTCGAACCGTGAATAGCCCATCTCGACCCCAAATACCTTCATGTACTGCCCGAAAATGTCCACTTTCGCTACTACTCATACCGATGACGTCACCGATGACGTCACAGATGACGCGAACATCCCTCAAATCGGAATGTACACTCGAGAACTACAAGATGACACCTTCGAGGACGCATTCGAACCGTGAATAGCCCATCTCGATCCCAAATACCTTCATGTACTGACCGAAAATGTCCACTTTCGCTACTACTCGTACCGATGACGTCACCGATGACGTCACAGATGACGCGAACATCCCTTAAATCGGAGTGTACACCCCGAGAACTACAAGATGACACCTTTCAGGAGGCATTCGAACCGTGATTAGCCCATCTCGACCCCAAATAACTTCCTTCGCTGCCCCAAAATGGCCACTTTACTTACTACAACCAACTGCGCATGCGCAGATTAACGCAACATGCATTCAAAACACACCATTCTGACTCTACCCCACACAAGCTTCACTTTGACACCTCACACGACCCATTCGAACCGTGATTAGCTCATCTCTAACCCAAACACACCCCTACATAGCACCCAAATGCCTGTTTTCTATACTACGGCCAGACTGCGCATGCGCAGACTATTGAACACGGACGAACCATTAGTGTAGTCAAGTGCTCCTCCACGAGAGCTTCAAAATAAGACCTCACTGGACCCCATTGGACCATGAGTGGCCCACCTAGACTCCAACATGTCCACCCCGTATGGGCCTATACACCCATAGCCATGCAGTATAGGCCTATGGGCCTACCCAGGCCTCGGTGACTTTTTTTCAAAAATTTCACCGATTCGCTCCGCAACACTTCCTATCGTGTTCTAAATGATGAGACGAGTAAAACGAGACCCCACAACCCTACCGCAAATGTATAGAAGTGGGTTTCCCAGTAGGATAAACATTGAACCTATACCCCAGTATGGGTCTATATGGGGCTCGGTGACTTTTTTCAAAAATTTCACCGATTCGCACGGGGACACTTCCTATCATGTTCTAAATGACGAGATGAGTAAAACGAGACCCCACAACCCTACCGCAAATGTATAAAAGTACGTTTCCCAGGGGACAAACATTGATCCTATACCCTCAGTATGGGACTATATGAGGCTATATCGTACTTTTTCAAAAATTTCACCGATTCGCACGGGGACACATCCTATCATGTTCTAAATGACGAGACGAGTAAAACGAGACCCCACAACCCTACCGCAAATGTATAGAAGTACGTTTCCCAGGGGGACAAACATTGATCCTATACCCTCAGTATGGGACTATATGAGGCTATATCGTACTTTTTCAAAAATTTCACCGATTCGCACGGGGACACTTCCTATCATGTTCTAAATGACGAGACGAGTAAAAACGAGACCCCACAACCCTACCGCAAATGTATAGAAGTGGGTTTCCCAGTAGGATAAGCATCGAACCTATACCCCAGTATGGGTCTATATGGGGCTCGGTGACTTTTTTCAAAAATTTCACCGATTCGCACGGGGACACTTCCTATCATGTTCTAAATGACGAGACGAGTAAAACGAGACCCCACAACCCTACCGCAAATGCATAGAAGTACGTTTCCCAGGGGGACAAACATCGGTCCTATACCCTCAATATGGGACTATATGGGGCTCGGTGACTTTTTTCAAAAATTTCACCGATTCGCACGGGGACACTTCCTATCATGTTCTAAATGACGAGACGAGTAAAACGAGACCTCACAACCCTACCGCAAATGTATAGAGGTACGTTTCCCAGGATGGTCCTATACCTCCCATACTCCATATAGGCATTTTCCCGTAATTTAGGATAAAGTCCGTATTCCGTATTTTTTCAGGAAAATTTTTATATACACCCACCCTGGAACTAGGGGAAGATAACTCTGTTGATAGACAAGCCCCGTTAAGCCCGGCGACCTATATACCCCTCATACCCCATATAGGCATTTTCCCAGGTTTTTCGATAAAGTCCGTGTTCCGTATTTTTTTTTTCAGGAAAATTTTTACATGCACCCACCCAGCCATCAAATACCCCTTCACCTAGGCTTCACGTTGATACCTCACTCGACCCCATTCGACCATTAGGGGCTCCCCTAGATGCCAAAACGTCTATTTTCATACCCTTGGGCCACCGCGCATGCGCAGAATGATCCTAATTCAACCCCACACCCAGTCCATCAGATGCCCCTTCATGAATGCTTCAATTTGATACCTCACTCGACCCCATTGGACCATTAGGGGCTCCCCTAGCTCCAAAACGTCTATTTCCATACCCTTGGGACACCGCGCATGCGCAGAAGGCCGATATTTCAACCCCACGCCCAGTCCATCAGATGCCCCTTCACGAATGCTTCACTTTGATACCTCCTACGACTCCATTGGCCCATTAGGGAGTCCCCTAGCTCCAAAACCGCTATTTCCATACCCTTGGGCCACCGCGCATGCGCAGAATGCCGATATTTCAACCCCACACCCAGCCCATCAGATGCCCCTTCACGAATGCTTCACATCGATACCTCACTCGACCCCATTGGTCCATTAGGGGCTTCCCTAGCTCCAAAACGTCTATTTCCATACTCTTGGGCCTCCGCGCATGCGCAGAATGCCGATAGTTCAACCCCGCGCCCAGCCCATCAGATGACCCTTCATGAATGCTTCACTTTGATACCTCACTCGACCCCATCGGTCAACTAGGGGCTCCCCTAGTTCCAAAAAGGCTATTTTCATACCCTTCGGCCACCGCGCATGCGCAGAAGGCCGATATGTCAACCCCTCACCCAGCCCATTAGATGCCCCTTCACCTAAGCTTCACTTTGATACCTCACTCGACCCCATCGGACCATTTTATCTAGGGACTACTTTTTCTCCGCGGAAGCTTTTTCACGAGACCGAATTACCGCCAAAACCGCGGTCAAACCGCATCACCGCGGATGAATACATTTTTTTTTTGCCGGAACTTTTTTTTTTTTTTTTTGGCGGCCATCTTGTACCCACCTCCCACATGGCGGCCATCTTGTACCCACCTCCCACTTGCACTCACTCACACTCGCGGCCATCTTGTACCCACCTCCCACACATGACACTCATACACAGGCCACGCCCCAATACGCCCCAATCCACATACACTTATGACGTCACACCAGGTTCTGCGCATGCGCAGTGAGGCGCTATTCCCTCAATTTAGCCTTTGTATACTACTCACCCATTTCGTAAAATCTTCAAACTAATATAAAATCTTCAAACTTACATGTATATATTTTCATGAAAGAGCATGATTAAACTATTTTTTAAGACACAGATGTTATATTTTGTAGAAAATTGAAGCTCGAACTTTCCCTTTCAATTAAGCTTCTTCATTTTTCCTAGGAAACCCATTTAAAAGTCGACAAATGGTCAAATCCGATCCAATTTCCAGAAAAATCTGTAAGAGATATTCAATTAAATTTCTGTCCTACGGTGGTCGACCTACCCGTTTTTCGTCAGATTTTTTCGCCGTAATTAAGTCATGCTTTTTTAGCACAGCCCAGGGACATAACCGATTACTGTATAGTCACCGCCAGTAGTTTTGTGGGTTGCGAATCACGGGTAGCTGTAGTTCAACAAGCTGAACCCTGCTGACATTTAATTTTGTGATATTGACAAGGCAGGGTTCAGCCGTTGAACCGAAATTTCCTATCGCAAAATTTCCGCCTCCCGACCTGGGTAACAGCGGGTTGATTTGCGCTCATAAAAAAGCAATAATACCTACCGCTTTGTGCTCGTTTAGATAGAATACGTATTTGCCTACTTCCCTGGCCATTTATTTTCGCTGTCCAGCTTCTTTCATTTCCATAAACGGCAAAAGAAAAAAATATCATCGCAAACGATCTTCCAAAAACGAAATCCGCCGCCATTTTGAAATGTCACTATGGTGGCACGAGACTAATTTGTAAATTCGGGATTGTAGACAGGAAGGTCGGAAACGGCTCATTCATAAGGCTGTCACATTATCTGCATTTAAATGTAAAATTGTAACTATCGATATCAAGCATAATGGAAGGCACATACTGAAAAAGGTAATTCATGGGATTTTTCATCTCCCTAAGCGACTGGGTCGACTGAGCGGATTCAGTTTTTCCGACTCTTGTAATCCTGAATTTAGAATAACCTCACGTGAGAGAATCAGGGTCACGTGACAGTGTTCGAAAATGGCGGCGGATTTCGTGTTTGGAAGATCGTCCGCGATAATATTTTTTTCTTTTGTCGTTTATGGAAATGAAAGGAGCTGGACAGAGAAAATAAATGGCCAGGGAAGTAGGCAAATACGTATTCTATCCAAACGGGAGGCGAAAATTTTGCGATAGGAAATTTCGGTTCAACGGCTGAACCCTGCATTGTCAATATCACAAAATTAAATGTCAGCAGGGTTCAGCTTGTTGAACTAGGGTAGCTGCGGATCACTTTCCAAATGAACGCCTGATATTTCTTGCAATGAAGAATCTGCGTAAATCTATTCTAGGTTTATTGAAACGTCTGTTTCTGTGGACTCAAATAAATGTCAAACAACCGACCTGCGCTGTTTGTTTCTAGGTCATTTCTTCAAGGTAATGCCTTCGGTATTACGCAATGGCAAATATACACTGAAAAACGTGTGTGATTTCTTCAGTGATAAATCTACGAGAAATAAGGTGGGTTTAAGTGGTAATTTCATTGATTACGTGATGGAAAAGACTTTGCACACGGACAAATGTCGGAGGGCAAAGTTACTTTGCCCTTCGACATCTTAGTTATTGGTTTAGAATAATTTAAGTCACAGACAGAACCGGATGATCTTCATCCCCCCCATAGATTTCATCCCCCCCCCCATAGATTTCAACATTTTTATAATTGTGTTCATTATTAAACTTGAGAGAAAACATATATATATATATATGTGTTCTCTCCTCTGTGTTCTTTCGTCTGAATAGTCAGATGTTAAATTAAAGAGTTAAATTTATATGTTTATATTTTGTAATCCTGAAGATGCTAGTCGGATTCATTCCGTTGTCCGAAACACGATGGAAACGTGGCTGCTACTTTCTTAGAAATTTTGGATCGAATTCGATGCCGTATATAAGGGAGGAATTCATATCAGGTCTCATGGGAAAACATTTTTTACAGGTTTCTATTGAACCACGTTTGGCTCGTCCGTGTACAAATAATCATGGTTCGAACTACCGAAATGACTGTAATGACCGCTAGATGGCGTGATCCACTTCCCACTAAAGTGATTCGCAATTGCCCGCGTTTCTCATTGATTCACAAGCCCGATTGGAGAATTTTTTACATACAATTATCGACCACATATTTTCGTAGAAAATAAGACCAAGTATCACTCTCAACTCTTAACAAAACGAGCGCCAGCAGTTCAGATGTAAAAAGTGATTCGGAACTGCCCTATTAACTGTATGCCCGTTTGCAGCACTGACAATTAATGAGGGTAAGAGGAAGTGTGATGTAGCATTAAACGGACGGTCTACGCTAATACGAGAGACCGGGGCCACTGAAACCGTGGAGCGCCACTAAGAAAAGCGGAAGTTCACGGACTACTATTTTTCACCAGTACTTTATTGAATATCTACTTGATTCGTTGATAATAAAACTAGTCACCGGTATGTTAATATGAGACGTAAGTTCTATTTTAGTAAAGGTCATAAACCTTGGGATGTTTCTTTGATAATAGAATTTCCTGAATTTCTCATTAACAATATTTATGTGGAATTCGGTAACACCAAATACAACAGCGTATAGGTATCCCAATGTCCTTGTCCTAGTAGGCCACTGGATAATCCCTATATCACCGATGTTTTGAATATTATATATTCACTGAGCTACTACTACAGCAAACTACGAACAGTCAATGACACCACAGGCGGCCGGGACAATCTATATGCCGGCGCCATATTGAACGTACGTTAAAAAAGAGAAAAGGACCCCCAGCGATGCTCATGCACACTTGGGTCGTCAACACCAGGTGTTTTATCCGAGTTTTAGCCGTCAATTCAAAATCAACCCATTGGACTGTTTACCTGAGACAATGACCCAGTTTACATACGAATCGCCATTCCTCGGTCCTTTCCGCCTCCGTTGATCGGCTGGTAGGTCACCTGCTCCGGCTGACGCGTAGGGGATTTCCAACTCGAGTTGGTCGGAGCGGAGGCGGAAAGGACCGAGGAATGGCGATTCGTATGTAAACTGGGTCATTGTCTCAGGTAAACAGTCCAATGGGTTGATTTTGAATTGACGGCTAAAACTCGGATAAAACACCTGGTGTTGACGACCCAAGTGTGCATGAGCATCGCTGGGGTTCCTAGGGGAAAGGTGATATAGTTTTTGGAGAAGATAAAGCTTTATTTACGCCCGTTTGGCGAGAAGCCTTGAACACCGTTTCCAGCCTTTTCTCTTTTTGACGTACGTTCAATATGGCGCCGGCATATAGATTGTCCCAGCCGCCTGTGATGACACATACCATTTGGACTTGCCTGTATATCATTAAAAAGATTTAAGGCCTTTCCCTCGCGTCAAATCTACGACAAAAAAGACGACGGCAATTTTGACATAGGCAACTACCTATTTCTGGATAGCAATATTTACATACGGCGCAAACAAATCTTGCCTGGTAGCATTTGTTGGACCCTGTTCAAATTTTAACGATTTTAAACAACGCAACAGAATATTATTTCAGAAACTTGTCACAGAAATCTAGACAACCAAACGCCACCACCCAAAGTTTTCAAATTCTGTGATACATATCATACACTGACGACAAATACGATCATAGCGAGCAAGATCTCTGGTGCTAGGTTTCGTAACGCTTAGGGACAGGTTGATTAGCTTGGATTTTACATCCCCATGGCGTTCTAAGAAACAGCCCCAATCGACCGATCTATGTCATACTTCAGAAACCTACTTTGAAATTCATCTGGATAAAGAATACTGGTCAGTGATATGGATTTTATGTAAAGAATATATTGATGATGTGTTGTCATCATTGAAAACTGTTGATAATTCATCGCTAACAGGAAACCATCTTCTGTGGGCCCAGATCTGTTCAAGGTAGAACCAACATGCAGAAAGTATACATGGTGAGGATTGGGGTTCAAGCCTCAAAAGGCTGGCCTGGACAAGAGCTAACGGACACTTGAACGAGGGTGTTATGTGAACACACCGAAAGCCGCTGTCCTAGATGGGGTATGATTTGATAGAAGGGATAATAAAATACATACCTGACAACATTTGCTGCTTCAATCTTTTTGCCTTGCTACTCACGACCATCTCCGGCTGCGGGCCCAAATCTTTCCCCGAGATGAAGTAGAGCCTACAGAAAGGATGAAACGCGGCAACACGGATTTGTGTATCCTATTTCTGCACAGAAGAAAACGATCTTAAGAAAGGTGGACTTCTCGGTACTGCCTTAGCGCATTTAGCGGCCTCTGTCCTAGACAATATAATGGGTGGACTCTTGGGCCGATGATGGAGCGTACGAAAATGATGGCCCTGAGTATGGTGTTCTATTTGGGCCAAGTTTGCGTCGCGTGGCGACTTTTAGAAACTCGCCACTCGCCACGCGCCGTGGACCTCTCCGGCGCGAGGCGACTGGCGACTTTCTGCTATCTCTTAACCTGCAAAAACTCGCCAGTCGCCACCCGCCGTAAAACACGGCGAGTTTCGCTCTATCTCTTAACCTGGAAAAACTCGCCGCGCGCCACTCGCCGGATGAACCACGGCGCACGGCGACTGGCGACTGGCGACTGTAGTGAAACTCGCCACTCGCCAGGCGCCGTGGACATCTCCGGCGCGCGGCGACTGGCGACTTTCTGCTATCTCTTAACCTGCAAAAACTCGCCAGTCGCCACGCGCCGTAAAACACGGCGAGTTTCGCTCTATCTCTTAACCTGGAAAAACTCGCCGCGCGTCACTCGCCGGACAAACCACGGCGCGCGGCGACTGGCGACTTCTGACTTCTAGAATTCTCAGGACTTTTTCTCAAGTGCGCATGCCCGAGGAGCATCAATTATGCAGTTGCAATATCATAAATCACAGTCGCGATCTCATCGAATTTGAAGAAGTAAAAAAAATATGGAAACTGTTGAAAGAAATACGTCTTTTCATCTTTAAAATTAGGGTCTTGATAGTTTGTAGGGTTTGTGATACAGGAAATATCAACCCAACAAAGAGCCGCTCTATGGATTAAAACAGCAATAAAGGATCTCTTATACAAAGATATCGCCCGTTTTTCACATAAAACTTACGAAGAGAGAAATTCAATCATCCAGAGAAAATGTTAGCATTTTTTCTTACTTTTTTAATCAATATGACGATGACGCTCTATTCGCTTTCTTAATATTTCATACAGCATATTAGTTGACGTTGCTTTTATCTTGTAAAACAAACTTCCCGCGTCGAGTGCTTTATTGTATCTTAAATAAAGAACAATTTCAAAGCGATTCATTCTGAATTGAAAACGATATGCTGTTTTATAAATATATATAGGCACTTATATAAAACAAAGATGAAAAAAACGATTGAAAATGTTGTCTTGGTGTCAACTTTTTAAAATATACCAGCAGATAATAACGAGAGTATGCAAGTTCTGCACAGAAACGGATAACGAGTATTTTAATAAAGAAATAATTGCACATTTGACAAAATTAGATTGCCCTATATGCGTATTGCATTAAAAAGAAACTTGTTTCAAAAAACAACTATATTAATTATTACAGATAGCTTACATCTTCAAAATTAGTCACATAGCATCATATGTAGCTGGAGAGTTCATTCATTAGAAATTATGTATATTTATCCACGAGAAAGAGATTTAAAATTAAATTAAATGACAGCATGTTTCGAACAAAATATTCCGATAATTGATGCTCCCCGGGCATGCGCACTTGAGAAAAAGTCCTGAGAATTCCAGAAGTCAAAAGTCGCCAGTCGCCGCGCGCCGGAGAGGTCCACGGCGCGTGGCGAGTGGCGAGTTTCTAAAAGTCGCCACGCGACGCAAACTTGGCCCAAATAGAACACCATACCTGAGCGATTGTCCGAGTGCAAGTACAACTGTAAAAGAGTGCAAGTACAACAGTAAAATCAGGCGCTCCCATGGTACATCGCGTTTATGGGACACTACAAAACATCCCCATCTGTACTAGCCCAACGACCACAACTCGTCCCACCGATACCAGGCTTACCAGCTCGCAGTGAGTCACTGTCGAAATCTTCAAGAGCCTACCCGCCACGCTCCAGAGGAGGAGTGTTTTTTTGCTGAAGCGGTTACAAGACAATCGCAACCTCAACTGGAAAGAGCGATCCGAACTATTGACCGTGGAAGGGATTGCAGGGTTTGCCACAGGCGTGAATTGACCAAGGCCATATTTCCGTATATCCATAAGTTTCCCAATTGTCCCCCAGTACAGGTCCTAGTACAGAGGCAACCAAAAGCGCTAAGATGGTACCGAGAAACCCGCTTTTCTGCAAGATCATTTCCTGTTGTGCTTGCGTTACTCACTTTGGTACCAGGGTACGGGGACCTGTTTTATACCACTGCAACTTGGTCTTCTCCGCCGGTGAATGAGGGACTTTGCCTTTAAAAATGATGTGTCTAATCAGTACCCAGGCACAAATTGGTCCGGACCAAGTGAGGAGGGATTGTCTTCCTCACCCGGAGCGTTAGTGCATGCTTCACTACTCGATCAAGCAGGATGCACAAATAATGTCGAAGTCTGTGTCTTCTGTTTTTTGTTATCCATTCTGCATGTATGGAATCATCATGGGGATGGATCGGGGACCTCAGTCGGAGATGGTCGGGGGCAGGTTGCATCGATGAGCCATATATAGTTGTGATTGTGAATCGTCGAATAGTATGATTGTGAATCGTCGAATAGCTATAGTTGTGATTGTGAATCGTCGAACTTTATCTATACACCATGCAAACATGTTGTGACTGGTGACCTTGATGTGGTGAGTGATAAGGATCTAAGATTACTACTGATGAAGGGACCTAAATATAGAGAGCCGAGAAATATAAATCACAAAACGTTTCTCAAGGAAAGAGGTATTTGTCTTCCAACCAAACATAACGATATACCACAAGCATACTGGACTCCCAAAATGCATAAATCACCATACAAAGCTAGATTCATAGCTGGTTCTAGAAGCTGCACCACCAAGCTTCTTTCAACCCTTTTGAACTCAAAATGTCTTACGGAAGAACTTGATGCTAAAGGTCACATACCGTATAGACATGTATCCACATGGGATTTCTCGACTCTCTATACCACAATCCCTCATCAGGACCTTATTGACCGTCTAAGTTCATTAATAGTATCTGTGTTCAAGAAAACTGATCGTAGATATATTAGTGTCGGAAGCCATAAAGCATTCTTTAGCTCTACTACATACAAGAGATATCACTCGTGGGATGTTTCTTTGTTTATAGAGTTGCTTGAATTTCTCATTAAAAATGTCTATGTGAAATTTGGCAACACAATATATCAACAGCATATAGGTATTCCAATGGGTACTAATTGTGCACCCCTATTGGCTGACCTATATCTGTTCTCTTATGAATATGATTATATGCAGGCGCTTTCAAAAACCGATCCATTCAAAGCCCGTTCCTTCTCATTCACCAAACGCTATATAGACGATCTTCTCGCTGTGGATAATCGCTATATAAATGACGCAGTGAAGGATATATATCCACCTCCACTGGATTTGAAGGAAACTACAGATAGCCCTACAGGCACATCATATTTAGATCTATATCTCTATAAAAAATGAAGCGGGCATTCTCTCTCGTCGACTTTATGACAAAAGAGATGATTACAATTTCGACATCGTAAACTATCCCTTTCTGGACAGTAATATTCCAGTGGGACCTGCATATAGCGTATACATATCTCGCTTAGTAGCATTTGCTAGATCCTGTGTTAAATGTCACGATTTTAATCAACGTCACAAAAATTGTTGCAGATACTTATAAAACAGGCTATTCCACCAAGCGCCTCCACTCAAAGTTTCTCAAATTTGGCGATACATATCGCATGCTGATAGCAAAATACGAACGTAGCGTGCAAGATCTATGGCGCGCTACGTTTCGTAACTTGTGTCTAATTCCGCTTAACCCGGGGCTAGGGGCCGTATGAACCCATGTACTTCAAGATCCTCACGGTACTCATATGAACAGTCACAATCAAAGCGTGACTGAGATACATCATTCTTTAGATGACGACTTTACAACGAATATTTTGGATTAAGAATACTGATCAGCGATACGGATTTGATATTTTTGGAACATCATGATGTCTTGCCGGCATCATTGAAAACTATTGACCGCTTCTCTCTTGCAGGAAACAAGCCTATGTTTATGTATACTATGATTGTCTTTTTGAATTTGATGCTAATACTGTTATATGGAAAATGGAATAGGTCTTTGGATTATGGACGCGGATATTCTCTAATGGACGACGGCTGGATTATGAATGACGGACTAGACGCTTGTAATTTGGATTATGGCCGCGGATATTCTCTAATGGACGACGGCTGAATTATGAATGACGGACCAGACGCTTGTAATCAGAGAGAGATTTGGCTAGCATCAGGTCGATGAGCATATACCTGTGTTGCGTCGCATTTTCAACTGTTTACGGCGCAAAATGTTTGCATCTGAGGTACGGTACATTTGTCTGGTCAGGTACAGCAGTTGAGTGGTCTCTCTGGAGATTGTAAACACTATCTGGTACTGGGCGTTTAAACTGATGTTCCGATACTCTTTGTTTTTACTAAACAAATTCTGCATATATTGTAGCTAATGTTGTCGATGATGACTGGCTTTGATTAAGAGATGGATCACCCTAGTATGGGTTCCCACCATGAGATCATCGAGGACCATGGGCAATCCTTCCACAAAGGTGACGTTGTGCGTCGTTGTATACGCCATCTGCCATTCTCTGTAACACCTCACAACCCGGGCGATCAGCTCGACGAAATGCGTCTTGACTAATTCCGTCGAACTCGAAATGAGGCAGATGAAAGGATGGGGCCACTAGATGTACATGGATGGAGTTGTATACTTTGGCGCGATAACCCGCTCTCGTAAATCTGGTCTGGTACGAGACGCTTAGAGTGATCCGCTGTAGGTTTTACCACGGCGAGTTGGGCATCTGCATTCGTGGTGTGGGGTCGGTCGTACCCCTTACCGCGCGTCCAAGAGGGCTAAGAGTGTGATCACATGACCGCAACCCCTACTTGTCCTTTTCAGATTGGAGTTTCCGCGGCATTCCGTTATCCATGTCTGAGGGTAGAATGAAATCAACTGGGCTGTAACCGAGCATTATATCGGTTTCACCTGATCTGACCCACGAATTAAACGAACTTGACCAGCCGTGCCACTTCACGAGATGCACCGTCTTGCCGTATGTCGTTCGGTCTTCAGTATCAATTCAATTCGGTGCTAGTCCTCTGCGGATTTCACCACGGGCTGTAATTCATTCAAGTAAAATGTCCTTTAAATGGATTCCAATTGAAGATCTTCCAGTTGATACACCTCCGGGTCACGTGATAGGCGTCGTGTGATTACAAAGTTCCCATCGCTCCAGTTGCCCTTGACTTTACTGACCTGCATGTGTTTCCCTCGCTGAAAGGTCTACTTCGGTGAGCGTTGGAGTTTGGGGCCGTACAAGACTGCCCGAATATTGGGTTCTTTTCGCTTGGGGGCTACAATGTATCTGAATACTGCCGTGATAGACGCGATCGTGTCACTCGAGGAGCTTGGGTGTATATCGTGGTACCGCGTTGTATTCTTGAAATATCTGTATATGCCGCCTTTGAAGAAGAGATTGAACCTTTCCACGACGGAAGCCATGATCTCGTTGTAGGTGTGCAAGAAAACATTTTGGGCTCTCAGAAGCCACTAGAAGTCTCACCAATCTTCGTGCAGATGGGTACGACACACGAATAGATCAATGCACGTCAAGATATACCGGTTGCTCATGTCGATCAAATCGGACTGCCATAGTCTATACTACCGACGATCATCCGATCACGTAGAAAATTGAACCGGGCAGCTTGATGCGAGATACAGGTGTCTTGGGTTGGGGTGCTAACCAGGCTTGAACTTACGATCGACGGATGTCCTTGGACTTGGTAGGTCAACAGAGTACGTCCACTTCACTATACACCCTCGTAGTATACGACACCAACGCCGCCCTACGGTTCATGATATCCGCTGTTGAACGTACCGAGGTTTATAATTTATTTTAAAAAGGCAGAGGCTCTAGAGTGCCATTTTGATATTGAATAATGTATTGAACCGAGTATTGAACCAGCATTGAACCCCTTCGCAAGAAAGTACCGGTAATAAAGGAGATGGACATATGCCTTGCAATTATAATCACATGATAAGTAAGTCAATAAACACCGTACAACCTGCTCCTACCTCGTGTCATGCTCCAGTCACTTTCAGACCTTGAAACCTCCAAACACTATTTTATATGCTGTCAATAGTAGATTCCCTGGGGGCACAGAAAGAAATGAAGATGACAGCTCTCCCATAGCTTGGGGTAGTGACACTCTAACACTATATTTTTTCATTTATTTTGTTGGTGAGTATGATAGTAACAGGTCTTATTTCAGGACAGAGTTACGACTCAACCAGTCGATCTACCTGGAGAAAATTGACCAATAGGCTACTAGACAAAAAAAAACCCAACAAGTGTAAACAAATTTAATTGGCTGTTTTGATGACGTCGTGGGGAAGTAAAATCTGAATACAGTCAGACGAAAGAGACAGAATTATATAGTTTACGTCGCTTCCAGCAATATTTTAGCTATTTAGCGACGATCAAATAAAATTCTTGCTCAAGTATGCCAGCAACACAAGTTTCACCAACAGTCAGATGCAAACAACATCCAGAAATCGCTATCACTGTCCTGTGTAGCTGTAGAACCTTTGCCGTGTAGGTGAGCGTGGCTGTTTCCCCTACTCCCCTGTAGCTAGTTACTCCCCTTTACGGCGGCGGCGGAAGCTCCCAAAAACTGGGGGGTCCAGGGGCCGCCTAGGCCCCGGAAGCTCCGCGCTCCTAGATGGCTGTAGACGCATTCTGACCGATTTCCGGCATATAAAACGACATATCAACATCATTTTGAGATTGTTTTTGTGATTTTTCTCGTCATTTATAAGAAAAATTGAGTTGATAACGTTTGAATGTAAAAAAGGTATTTTTCCTTTCCAAAATTCGAACTATACACAGTGATCTCGAAGAAATTAACATTTCAGCAGAGGGTTGGAGAGCGCTGACACGTTTGGAGAGAAAAGTATGAACACAAAAAGAAATAATATGAAAGTTTTAACTTGATTTTGAACTTTTATAAATCAGCTAATCGTTGGATGACGCATGTGTATATTCCATGCAAATTACCATATGTAGCACTCACGATTCGTCATAGCGAACGGAATAACAAGTATCAGCAAAGCACAGCACTTTAAACATAACCACATCCTCATTGTCCATACCACAGCCAGGTGACCGTCCAGTACAAAATGATCGCTCCGTGAAAACCTAGCCAACAGGGCGGCGCGAAGCGCCGCGGAAAAAAACCGGCCTGTATATCTGGTCACATTAGAACCAAAATCATGAAAAAAAATCACCCAGCTTTTGTTGAAACTGGGGGTGGGGGGGGGGGGCTGAGCCCCTACCTTCTCCAAACTGGGGAGGCCCCCCCCCCCCCGCTTCCGCCGCCCCTCCTTTACATTCCATATCACGTAAGTTTTGAGTTCCGGCTGATTTAACGGCTGTACATACAAGAACACAGTAGCTGGTGATAATAAAATGTACCTCGTTATTCTCCTAGTATAGTCTTTTGTCACTTCCCTCCAAGTTAGAACTCTCGGTATTCCCTCATCCTTAAGTTATCATCAATTGTTCAAGATTCTCGGAGATTTGGGTAACAGCTAACGACCATTTAACCGTCAGTTATGTAAATTGACTTTGCCCGGACTTTGCCGGAAATGGCGTTGAAGTGCGCTGGTTTCTTTACGTTCTCGACCTCGTTATCTTCCGTCATATTCCGTTTGCTCCTGTCCGGAGTTCGGTGAAGCTCGGAGAAATGAACAAGCCTTGGGGCGCATGCGTTATTTTTCGGGCGATTCATAATATGTCAGAAAAACTCCGTGAAGTTGTGATTAAAAGATGATATCTCAAGAACGAGGAATTATTAAGTGTTGAGACTTGACAGGCGGCGAGAAGGACCAATGTAGAGGAAAATGAGGTATAGTTTATTACTATTCGCTGTCGTTTTATTTCGTGTGCAGTTCGGATATTGGACAATGTCATTCGAAGTTCAATGCGTGGGATGTATTGTGTATAGGAATACCCTTGGCTGTAGTCGACCACACAGCCATTCGAGACTAATTCCTGGGCTATGTCCTGTGATGTTCCGAAGAGCCGAACATCAAACCTAGTACAGAAACCTTTGATTTTTAAAGACTAGTCGCAGTGCTGTTAGTATTTTTTTTTGCTGAACGGCGCTGTGTGTAAACACAGGCCCTAAAAACAAGAGTATTGGGGGGGGGGGGGAGAGGAGGGGGTATTGCGATGAAGTGTCGAAATATGGGGTCTCTATATATAACCCCATGCTTTATTAGCTCATCTGGGCCGAAGGCCCGATGGGCTTATGTCATGGCCTGACTGTCCGTCGTCCGTCGTGCGTCGTCCGTTGTGCGTCGTCCGTTGTGCGTAAACATCTTCTTCTCTGAAACCGCTTGGCCGATTAAGCTGAAACTTGGCATGCATGTTCCCCCCAATGAGTACACCAGAATTTGTTCATGCCGTGTCGATACGATTTTAAATATGGCCGCCATGGCGGCCATCTTGAATTTGCCATTGAAACATTGTTATCGCGATTTCTCAGGAACTACTGCATAGATCTTTCTCAAATTTGGTACACAGGTTCCCCTTGGGGTCTAGTTGTGCAAGATACCTGTTGTGGTCTGATTCACAAATCCAATATGGCCACCAGGCGGCCATCTTGGATTTCCCCATGAAACATTGTTATTGCAATTTCTCAGGAACTACTTTGTGGATCTTCCTCAAATTTGGTACACAGGTTCCCCTTGGGGTCTAGTTGTGCAAGATACCTTTTCTGCTCTGATTCGAACATCCAATATGGCCACCAGGCAGCCATCTTGGATTTCCCTATGAAACTTCGTTATCGTGATTTATGAGGAAGTACTGCATGGATCTTTCTCAAATTTGATACACAGGTTCCCCTTAGTGTCTAGTTGTGCAAGATACTTTTGTGGTCTGATTCAGAAATCCAATATGGCCACCAGGCGGCCATCTTGGATTTCGAGATGAAACATTGTTATCTCGATTTCTCAGGAAGTACTGCATGGGTCTTTCTCAAATTTGGTACAGAGGTTCCCCTTGGGGTCTAGTTGTGCAAGATACAATTTGTGGTCTGATTGAAAAATCCAATATGGCCACAAGGCGGCCATCTTGAATTTGCCAGTGAAATCTTGTCATCATTATTTTTCGTTAACTACTGCATGGATCTTTCTCAAATTTGGTACACAGGTTCCTCTTGGGGGTCTAGTTGTGCAAGATACCTTTTCTGCTCTGATTCGAACATCCAATATGGCCACCAGGCGGCCATCTTGGATTTCCCTATGAAACTTCGTTATCGTGATTTATCAGGAAGAACCGCATGGATCTTTCTCAAATTTGATACGCAGGTTCCCCTTGGGGTCTAGTTGCGCAAGATACAATTTGCGGTCTGATTGAAAAATCCAATATGACCACCAGGCGGCCATCTTGGATTTCCAGATGAAACATTATAGCGATTTCTCAGGAACTACTGCATGGATCGTTCTCAAATTTGGTACAGAGGTTCCCCTTGGGGTCTAGTTGCGCAAGATACAATTTGTAGTCTGATTGAAAAATCCAATATGGCCACCAGGCGGCCATCTTGGATTTCCAGATGAAACATTGTTATCGTGATTTCTCAGGAACTACTGCATGGATCTTTCTCAAATTTGGTACAGAGGTTGCCCTTGGGGTCTAGCTGTGCAGGATACCATATATGGTCTGATTGAAAAATTCATATATGGCCACCAGGTGGCCATCTTGGATTTCCCCATGAAATTTTGTTATCGTGAATTCTTAGGATATTACTGCATGGATGTTGATACACAGGTTCCCCTTGTGATCCAGTTGTGCAAGATACCTTTTTTTGGTTCATTTCGAAAATCCAATATTGCCGCATCTTGAATTTCCCATGAAACTTTATCATAAAATCTCAGGAAATAACTGCATGGATCATTTTATAGTGTTCAGGGGGACAACACAAGTTAGAAACTCATCTATTGCAGTTCTTTAGTAAAAATTTCTCACAGCTACTTTCTCCAGTTACAGACAGATGACCTACAGTGCCGTGGCACTATCTTTTACATCTTCGCAGACAGATGGGGGTATGTCTTGGTTAGGCCATACCTCACCAGAGATTACTTTCATTGGAAAAATGTCCTGTTACATCTCATTGCCATCGTAACAACCCAGTCGCACATATTTCATACTCGACATGTCTCCCCCTGGTGCATATACCCACAACATATTGGAATCGTAGGTTAAAAACTGTCCAATGTACTGTCCGGACACGAAGTGGACAGACGGACGAACGACTGCAATCACATAATAAAAATTGGTTCTGGTTATTGCTTATACAGCTTACTGACAATCACACATTATATTTTGGTATAATTGCCTTTATTCCATAACCTCCAATTACAATCATGAATTTACAGCTTGACCTCCTGTGAAATCGACTATGTTGCCATTTTGTTCAGGGGAGACAATGCAAGTTAGAAACTCATCTATTGCAGTTCTTCAGTAAAAATTTCTCGCAGCCACTTTCTCCAGTTATAGCCAGATGAGCCCTACAGTGCCGTGGCACTATCTTTTTTATATAAAGCATGGGGTTATATATAGAGACCCCATATTTCGACACTTCACCGTAATACCACCGCCCCCTCACCAAAACTCTTGCTTTGAAGGCCTGTGGTGTAAGGAAACAACTACGCGATCCACTAGGTTACGATTTACTGCTACGAGGCCTATTACGCTTTAGATGCTCTCTATGAACTGAATGTCTGATATTAGCAAATAGACACGTTTTTAAAAATTGTAATACTCTTATCTTTTGTTAATTGTTTTGAACTATGATGCTTGCAAATCTAATGATTGAAAACAAGTAACGTATAATAAAATAAAAATAATGCATTGAGTTGATGGGCCGCGAAATCGGTATGGGAAGTAGCCCGAAAAATACAATTTAAATCAAAAATATTTGCGGTGAGCGAAGATTGCCTGATAATTGCAAGCAGCAAGTGTGACGGGCCACTCGGCGTCTTTTCGTTCCTTGAAGCCTCTTCTGGTGCCCGACAAACTCTAGACTCTCACAAAGTTACTTTGCGCATTGCTGATAATAAAACGTCCCGAGGTCGTCAGGTTGAATACTGGTTATAATAAAACCCGAGTAGTCGCTGTAGGCCTCTTTATGCATTCAACTTATCTCTCTTAAATCGCTTTGACAGTCACATACTCCCTGGTTGAACAGTTTTTATTTGTAAAATAAAAAAATAAATAAAAAACGCTACATGAAACCACAATGGTAATTGCGTAATTAAACTGGCAAGAAGAAAAAATAACCTTCAGACAACCATGCAGTATTGACCCAGTTTTCAAGTTTTGTAAAAAAAAAAAAAAATAAAAATAAAAAAAAAAAAATAAAAAAGTCAACCAGATTGAAAAAAGTACAAGCACTGTCTGTAAGCCAATGTGTACGGCAGATCCTGAATCAATAGTCCGCAATAACAATATATAATTATTATTAATATAACCAGTGGCATATTAAACTGCATCGTACTCTATACGGCTAATATACGTAGCTACCGAAGTAGCCGTACGGACGTTATTACTGATAATAAGATATACCGGTACTTCATCTCTCTCCCTCGCAAAATTCCGACCCTGTGTGATTTGGTTTAACTCTGTGTATGTATGTGTACATATATTCCGTTAGTAATTTATCTCAAAGCCGCTGGTCTAAGGGTCATTTATTATGGTGTTCTATTTGTGCCAAGTTTCCGTCGCCTTTTCAAAACGCGACGTCGCCTTTTGAAACGCGACGTCGCCTTTTGAAACGCGACGTCGTGTTTCGAAACGCGATGTCGCGTTTTTAAAACACGACGTCGCCTTTTGGAAAACACGACGTCGCCTTTTAAAACGCGACGTCGCGTTTCTTTCCTATGTTTTTGCATTGTAAAACTCGACACAACGGAACTCGACGTCGCGTTTTCAAAAGGCGACGTCGTGTTTCACCCACGTCTTGTTTGGCAATGTTAAAAGATAGGAAAGAAACGCGACGTCGCGTTTTAAAACGCGACGTCGTGTTTTTTAAAAGGCGACGTCGCGTTTTCAAAAGGCGACGTCGCGTTTCAAAACGCGACGTCGCCTTTCGAAAGGCGACGTCGCCTTTCGAAAGGCGACGTCGCCTTTTGAAACGCGACGTCGCCTTTCGAAACGCGACGTCGCCTTTCGAAACGCGACGTCGCCTTTCGAAACGCGACGTCGCCTTTTGGTCTTTCAACTGCGCATGTGCAGGTTTAGGGAGCATTTGTTATTAGTGAGCCAGAGCTATCCGCTTGACCATCTCAGAGAATTATAAGACAATCACAGTAGTAGAGGGTTCCAATTCTATCAGCAAAACTGTGGGTTACAAGGTTGTCACCGTTATCGTGAAACTAGACTTTGATAGGAGAGCGAAGCAATAAGGGCAGAAACTCTTAACTGAGATTGGAATAAACGAACCTAAATTTGTGGCGGCGTCTCCGGGAATGGTTACACGCTTATTTTCCTATTTTTGATAAAAATAGGTGGTGGTAGCATTGACCTATCTGAACTAAGAGAATTTGTTTTTTTTGCGATAGAGTGCCCAATTATTTTAAAACCGCTACATAGCGTATAAATAACTATACAAAGGGTTCAAAGCTGAAATTCAATAACGTATTACTCAACTTGGTAAGTCACTTTTAATATCATTAACCTGAGAAGCATCTGGCTGGAATGTTTTCCACCCATGCAGATCAATCCAGCTCCCATTTTTACACCTGGTAGTGAAAGATTTACAGTGAAAATGTGTTGGTCTAGGTAGAAACTGTTTTCAACCCAGTTGAAATAAATTAATCAATCAACATTTAAATGTCCTCTATGGGTGACACTAACGGCACAGCTTCCACTTGGTGAGTCCATGAGTGCATTGTGCTATAACTGAATGCATAGTGAAATGGCAATTTAAAGTCAAGTAATAAACGACACTGCCAGCCGAGTTTTACACCCAAGATTAATGATACAATGTGAATAATATAAAAATAATAAAGCCTGACAAACGTTTATAGGACGGACAGGATGATTATCTTGAAAAAAAAATTAGTTGGTCGCTGTACAAGTAACTGAAAGCTAATGAGGAAACATTGTCTAAATACATGCATTATGCGCACTAATAATGTCAGCTTGTTCTTGTCTTGAGGGGTGCGTATACTCAATGGATATACATGACCTAATTTCTGAGACGGATATAAGCACAGCGAAGTTTCCTACCACACATTTCATTTACACAGTCTTCTACATATATCTACATGTATGTCATTTGTCTTGTCTAACTAAAGCATTGTATCTATAGTCACAACACAATTTCTTCAAAATAAATGATCCCTAGACATGCGCAGTTCTACTATCAAAACACGACGTCGCGTTTCAAAAGGCGACGTCGCGTTTCGAAAGGCGACGTCGCGTTTCAAAAGGCGACGCGTTTCTTTCCTATCTTTTAACATTGCCAACCAAGACGTGGGTGAAACACGACGTCGCCTTTTGAAAACGCGACGTCGATTTCCGTTGTGTCGAGTTTTACAATGCAAAAACATAGGAAAGAAACGCGACGTCGCGTTTTAAAAGGCGACGTCGTGTTTTCCAAAAGGCGACGTCGTGTTTTAAAAACGCGACGTCGCGTTTCAAAAGGCGACGTCGCGTTTCAAAAGGCGACGTCGCGTTTTGAAAAGGCGACGGAAACTTGGCACAAATAGAACACCATAATTTATTGTGGGATTTTGTTGCTGCAACAGGATTGTTGTCATCCTCCAAAGAATATCGATATTTTGAAATTCACAGTAGTATAGAAAGGACCGATCTCTTATTATTTGAGGTAGAAGGAATGGGGTGGAGGGCCGCAATAAATATGGGGGGACTAATGTCACATCCGGTGTGAGTTCACTTCCGATTGAGAGCTGCTATGGCAACATGTAGAGGTCACTTCCGGTCACGTGACTGGCGGGATGAATGTAAAACTAGGATTTTCCCGGAAAAAATGCGGAAAAACGAACTTAACACCTAGTCAAATGGGTCTAGGAGGGTCTCAAATTGAAGCGCTAGTCAGGGTCGGACACGTGACTGACAGTTGGATGCAAAACTAGGATTTTTGGGAAAGAAGTGCAGAAAAACGGACTTCACATGGCTGAAAAAGCCGGAACGGACATTACATGATCCCCTGAATATTTGTCAGTGTCGAAAAGTATAGGATGTGGATAATTATTCAATCTTTTTCACGCTGTAGCGTACGATGGGAGGGATCTTGGGTCAGTTGGTTGATTTTCGCTGGAAAGTCATGATGTGCATGCACACTCATCAGGAATTAAACATCAGCATTAAAAGTGCGGTGGAAAACGATGTAGGCGTACTAACAAGAAGTCGCATGACCCCACAGACAAATATACTGACTACATATTCCGAAAAGCATCCCAGGAACCAAAAGTGATCCCTGTGAGGATTTGTATCCCAGCCACGCTGGGAAGGCATGAGGGTGTGTACGTTTGGGCGATATGTGGGCCATACGTGATCGACATGTAGACAACGATGGGGGTGGCGCGAACGGTAAGTGACGTCACGGTTAGCATGCGGAGTTGGTGCTTAGTAGAGAAAGAGGGCAGTTTAAGGTCGCACAGGTGCGAATTTGGGCGAGATATGAGCTATTTTTGATCCCAGTAGGTTATATGCAAGCTCTCAGCATCTAGACTACGACTGGGGTCGTTTTGACCGGAAGTAAGGGCCCAGTCGACAACTAAACGTATTTTGAGGATGCGCGGGTGTGTGTGTGTGTGTGTGTGTGTTTGTGTGTGTGTGTTTGAACCATCTAGGGGGCATTCTGTGTCCAAATATGGTGTGCAGGGTTTCGTCTTGAAGCTCCAGGGGTGTAGACTACGACTTCAGCTTCTTTGACTGGAAGTAACGTCATGGTGCGCATGTCGGAGCGTAGTAGCAAAAGAGGTCAGTTTAGATGTATGCATGAGCGTGGTTGAGCGATCTAGGAGCTATCTTGGATCCAAATATGGCGCGCGACGTGTCATGTTGTAGCACTCATAGACTACGACTGGGATGATGACGTCATGATGACCATGCGGTCACGGGGAGAAGTAGTGAAAGATGGTAATTTCGGGTGGTATACTTGGACTTAGCGGGTCGCACAACGTGTTACATTGAATACCTCGCGGTGTAACTGCTGGGGAGGTTATGTCATGATGCGCACCTACTCACATTGGGTAGAATAGAGAAAGCGCAGATTCGCTCGCCTATCCCTATACACTAGCCCACATAGATGTCCCTTGGTGATGCATGCATAGTACCAGTACGCACATGTGGAGACACCATAGTGTGTTGTGGGCAGAACATGATGAGTCTATCTTTCCTGGTAGAGTTACTTCCCCTGTAGGATACTGAGTTATGGCATCTATAGATCATGTTATCTCAGCTTGTGTGTGTTTGCAACTAGATTATGCTACTGCCCGTGTATCGGACGCATCGTCGGCTGCTCTTGTTCAAACAGAATCCAACCTTTGAGCAACAGCCATTGTGTTGAGTCAATCTTCGGTTATGTGCGCTCTTGTCCGTGATCAATGGCCGTCTGTTCACTCTTGTTTATCCCTAGTTGTCTTTGTTCAGTTCAGGAAACGTATCCTGGCGTATTCACCTGGCAATACTTCCTGACCTGGCATTCACATGGCAATACGGCCGTTATCCTACATTTTGTGACTTCATCACGGGAAGCAACGACATTGCCAGAAGTGACTTTATAACCGGAGGCGACGTCATCGGTGGAAGTAGCGACAGGGTGCTTGGCCTCACCCCTTGAACCCTATAACTTGTAGATGGAAGGCAGCATCAGGGTTCTGGGGCACCATCATGCGCCATGACGTAACTTCCGCCAATGATGCAACAGTATCCTGGACTTCCCGAAGGCGCTTGGGGATGGAACAGAGTGACGTCCATTGAACACGAACAAGGAAACATGGCCGAAGATTGACCTTCCTCAATAGGTGGATTTTGTTTGGACAATACACGGCCAAGAGCATATGAGATTAGTAAAAAGCCGTGAATTCCTTATAAAAAATGGGGGTGAGGGTGAGGCTGATTCGACAATCTCCGGCAGTCTTCGGTCATATCCGGCCATCTTCGGTAATGCCCGGTAATCTCCGGCGATCTTCGGTAATGTCCGTTCATCTCCGGCAATCTTTGGTGGCGTGACGTGACTGATGACGTCACGGATGACGTCACAACCGGTGCCGTCACATGCGGGTCAAAAGTTCAAAGGTCACTTCCGGACATGTGACTGCCCAACAAGAGTTATCTGCCCCTACATAAGACCCCAGTGACTTCCAATTTTTATCTTCGGGAATGCAAGTTTGGGGTAGGAGTATTGGGGGTGGTCATTTTTTTCTTGTTGATTTTACTATGGGGTGTGGAACCTTGTTTTTTCTGTCTCGCGCTGTAGAACACGATGGAAGGGGTCTCGTGACCATGGAAGGGGTCTCGTGGCCATGGGGTGACTTTTGCTGAAAAGTTCAGGCAGGTTAGGTCCATTCTGGCGCATTGGACAATGACCTGTTCAATGTTAATCCCAATAGGGAACCCATTCATGGGCATTTGCGGCATGGAGTGTGGCACCTTGTTTTCCCTGTCTCGTGCTGTAGAACACGGTTGGAGAGATCCCAAGGGATTGGCTTTTGCTGAAAGTTATCGTGCGCATGCGTAGTGAATATGCAGGCCTGAGGTGGACGTTTTGAGGTCGCGGTGGACCAATATTGGTCCGATTGGGTCGTGTGAGGTGTCATAGTGAAGCATTCGTGGGGCATCCTCCAACTGGATGGGTGTGAACTGGAAGTAAGGCTATGGTGTGCATGCACAGACCGGGAATTGTGGGAAAAGCACTGGAATGAGCGTTTTGGGGTCGGGATGGGTCAGTAGTGCTCCGAATGAGTCGTGTGGGGTATCCATGTGAAGCACTCCCCCAGGCCGATCAAGCCATGGGTGGGTGCATGTTAAACTTTCCCCGGAAAACGGACTTTACACCTGGTGAGTCATAGAAATGGGAACGTCTCTGGATCTGAGGGACGCATATTTGCTTACACCAATACTTCCGACAGACAAGACGTACTAGATGTATGATCGACTATGGTTACTTACAAAATAAAATACTTCCGTTTGATCTATCCATTTTTCTCTGAATGTATACGAAAGTTGCACCAGTGGTACTATTCCTGCACATTCAAGGTATAATTGTACCACTGTTAAAGTGTAACTGTGTTAATAATAAAACGTAACAAGGTTTTCCCAACTTTTCACTTGTATTCTGTCTTAGGGGATTCAAAGGCAGCTTTGTACAGTCGAAGAGAAATCTTCATTGCCCCTTTTGACATCAGAGATGAGGATAAAGATGTAATCGTCCTCTTCCAAATGACATCATCGCCGGAAGTCACCGCATCGCACGCATGCGCACACCGCTGGTGGTACACCCGCACCCCTGGTGTATCCTATGCCCTACGGGCTATAGGGTACACAGGTTGTACCACCAGCGGCGTGCGCATGCGTGCGATGACGTTACTTCCGGTGATGACGTCACTTCCGGCTAGGACGTCACTTCCGACGATGATGTCATTTGGAAGAGGATGCTGGACTACCGCCCAGTGAGCGGACATACAGGCGATAACGCCACTTCCGGTGATGACGTCATTCTCATCGAGGGTCAAGGGCCAATGGTCAATGCATGTGGGTGTGATTGGACGGTTGACAATGCGGTAAGGTGTTACAATAGGGCATTAAAGCGTTACGAAAGGGCGTTGAGGCGATAAGATAGGGTGTTAAGACGTTTAGACGGGCGTTGAGGCGTAACAACGGGCGTTGACGGGCGTCACTGCATTTCGATGAATTGGTGTCAATTCAATGGAATATCTTGTCCCCTCAGCGCTTCTGCGCTATTTTACCAAAGCATTGAGGCGTTAAGCTAGGCGTTGGCGGGCGTTACTGTGTTACGTCCATAAAAGCAAGCGTATTACAAAGACGGGCACAGTCGACGTTTCATTTAGCAGACACTACCACGATGCTCACGTGTAGGATCTGCTCGAAGCTCTTTCATCGCCTGGACAGTTTACGTTCACACCATGAAGTACCCACGCATACATGTGCATAGTGTGATATAGTCTTTAAGCATCCCAGTCAATTGAGACGTCACCAAAGTGTCATCCGTGGATGACGCTCGTCACTCTCGATACCGGATATTTCAGTTCCCATGGAGATGCATCTTCGTATTGAAGAACCCATGGAGGCCGATCTGCCGCCCCGAGTTCAGGAGCAGGTGGAGATTGATCCCAGTGTCGAGGAGCCCTCCCATCTCCATTCCCTGCCTAACAGGTAAGAGCTCGGAGCTCCAGTACCTTTGACTGCCGAAAGACTCTTAAGGACAAACGGATCAGAGCGAACATGGCCGAAGATTGAACTTTCTGAAATGGCGGCTTCTGATTGGGCAAGAGCATACTTGAATTGTAAACATACCCAACGCGGCTTCCCTAGCTTGGGTATGATCTAACACTGGGGAGAATAAACTATATGAAAACTTGTGAACGTGTTGGGAGAAAGACTTTTCTCATCGGTCTGCATCATGGCATTAAACCGTAAGGGATTATAGAAGACATTAGGACGGGCGTTCAGCAACGCCATCATCACCAGCATCATTACGACGACCACCACCACCATTGTGACCACCACCCCACACAACCACCACACACCGCAAGCAGACACACATACGCACAACCACCACCACCTCCATCACTGCTATCACCAGTGACACACACACACACACCATCACCACCAATACCGCCGCCACCACCACCATCACTCACTCACTCACTCACTCACTCATTCACTCACAGGTAACTCTACCAGGTAGCCAGATGGAACAAAGCCCTCATCTCCGCCAAAAGCTTCTTTGCACCTCCGAAACTCCCCTTTCTCTTCTACGCCCGAGTGATCTATAAATAGAACAGGGTTTTTTTCCGGAAAATTCTCCGAAAAATTTACCCTGGCATAAAGAGCGATGACCCACGAAACGGTTTTTCCCAGCGAAACCCCTCGTACAATGTCCTGGAGTAGAGCGATGACATCATCGGGGACCACCAAATGTCAACATATTTTATTCCAGGATGTGAATGGATTGATAGATACACCTTGTCGACGCGGTAGTATTATATAATAGCATGGTACAAAGCGTTAAGATAGGGCGTTAAGGCGTTAAGATAGGGCGTTAAGGCATTACTGTAAAACTCTCCACAAAGGCCAAAAGGCAAATATACTGGGTGTGTGCTTTCTCTACTGCTAAAGGGCAACTGGATTACTTCCCTTGAATTTTTTTCTTCTGAAATTGAGACTACACAATCCCAACAACAACAAAATTCTCATTTCTACGACTTAACAGGTTTAAAGTCCGTGCTCCGCTTTTTATATTTTCGGGACAAATCCTAATTTTAAGTACATCCCTGTAGATGGCCCCATACACATTTCCCCGGATTAATCCCCATGGTTTAGTTGTAAAGTCCGTGTTCCGCTTTTTATATTTCCGGGACAAATCCAATTTTACATACACCCGCTAACCCTCCCTGGACCTCGCGGCAGGTCACGACCCGCTGGTCGACAGATATTACCGTACCTAGGCTCATTTAATAGGGCTATTCCATATTATAGTGGTAAAGTCCGTGTTTCCGGATTTTATATTTACAACCCAAATCTTACTTTTACCTACCCATGACTTGATCGGCCTCATGGAGTGCTTCACATGGATACCCCATACGACCCAGTACGCCCATAATTGGGCCACCTCGACCCCCAAAACTCCCATTGCAATGTCCTTTTCTCACAATTCCCTGCCTGAGCATGCGCATCATAGCCTGACTTCCCCTGCACACCAGTCCAGTCGGACGCTCCTCCACGAGTGCTTCAAACTGATACCTGACACGACCCAGTCGGACCAATACTGATCCACCGCGACCCCAAACGTCCACCTTCAATCTGCCTATTCACTGCGCATGCGCACGATAACTTTTCAGGGCGAGTCATCCAATGGCCACGAGACCCCTTCCGTCGTATTCTACAGCGTGAGACAGAGAAAACAAGTACACACACCCCACAGTAAAATCCGCAAGAAAAAAATGACCACCCCTACCACAATACGCCTACCCCAAACATGCATTTCCAGATATGTCAATTAACTGAAAGGGACCTGAAGGTCTATTAATCAAGGGGCGTGTCCTTTGACTCGGACGTGACGTCGCCGGACATGCCCGAAGATATCAATTAACATTTAGATGACTAAAGGACATCTGGGGTCCTTTTTAGTCGCAGAAATGTTCGAATCAGGAAAGGTAACCAGGAAATGGGTCAACAGAGTTATCTGCCCCTAAATGCGAACCCAGATGCGTGGTCGTGTATGCATTCCCACATTCGGCAATTCTTGCGAAGGTACTCCATAGGATCCACGAACACGTGTGTGTCGTAATCGCATTGTTCCGGGGTGGCCAGCACGGCCGTGGTTCCCGGACCTACTGGATCATTCATAATTCAGCCGTTGTCCATTAAAGAACATCCGCGTCCATACACAGGGACGAGATTCTACTATTTGCATATACATACCATTACCCATCTCACACTTCAGATATATCTGAAGTGTGAGATGGGTATGTATATGCAATATAGTAGAATCTCGTCCCTGTGCGTCCATAATCCAAAGCCTTTTCCATATTCCATAATAATAGCATTAGCACCAAATTCTAAAAGACAATCCTAGTATACATAAACATAGGCTAGTTTCCTGCAAGAGAGAAGCGGTCAACAGTTTTCAATGATGCCGGCAAGACATCACGATGTTCTAAACTTACCTCACTTCCAGTGATGCTCACTCACCTTCCCCTCTGGGTAACACAACTTCACGGTGTTGCTCGGAACGTGAATGATGTGTTGGCGTGAACTCTCGCGTGACAGTAGTATAGAAAGTGCATCTTTAGGTACCTAAAAAATGTGCATATGACCTCTGTGACGTCACTTTCGGTTCCGGTCACGTGACCGGAAGTGACCTTTGACCCCTGCGCATGCGCACAATACCAGATATGGTGCACAAAGAAGCACTTTCTATTCTGAGCGTGTGTGATATTTTTCGTACGTGATTCTCCATGAATCGGATTTGTCTACGTGCTGCTTGTGTGACGGCCCAAAGGTCATGCAAATTTCCAAGGTCAATGCGACCGAATTAGCTCTTTCAAAAAGTCAAGAGGTGTCTACGGGGTCCTTTATGTGACGTCACATAGGTCATATGCAAATTTGAAAATGTCAAAATGCGTCTGCGTGCCCTTTGGTGATGTCGCTTTCCGGGATATCCCCACGCACACGGATGCGAAACGCCGACTCAACATCGACTTCCCGCGTATTCTGTTAGGCCTCATTCCAGATGGTCGTGGGTACGGTTCGTATACAATTATGCTTCGTCTCATTATGTGTCGTGTGTGCATTTCCAGGCTTAATTAATCTAGGTAAGCGCTTTTGTACACTTCGTCTAGATAGTGTGCTATATCAGCTGTTAAGACTTTCGACACTTCTGTGGCGATAGTTTGCAGTTTACGCCATACTGTTAGGTGTAAGGTCGCACCAATGGTCAATGGACGCCACATGCGAGCCTCCGTATCATATTGCCAGGACTTGATGTGCATTAACGGCTGGTCCTTGTACATAGTGTAGTTAAGAAAGATGGATTCGTGGATGTATATATGGCTCTCCGCAATCTAGCCCCAAAACTCACTATAGCTGCGAAAGTGACCTCTGGCTTAGTGGATTTCTGGAAGCGAAAACGGGATTATGTTCACACATGCGCACACTTAATTTCCGGCGGAACCAATCTCACGTTCGGCTATTTTCGTATTGGCGGAACTTTGCACAGCTGGTGATTATGGAGCTAGATAGCTATTATTCAACTAAACATATAAATACTTTTGTATAAATTTAATGTATTATGTTCTTATGGTTAAAATTAACTTCACTGCACAATAAAATGCGACCGGATCGCTCGAATATCAAAGGCACTATTTCGTAGCCGGCTCACTACGTGATCGCCATACGCTTCCCATGGGTGGCTTTTTGTGCGTTCTATGTGAGAGGCTACGTTTCGCAAATACGGAAATAGCCGAACGTGAGATTGGGCTCTCCGCTGTACCTGCATTCTCGATCAATCGTTCGGCTTCTTGGAAAGAGGAAATGAGTTGGTTTCAGGCGGTAGGCGACAATTCAATGCGCCTGGCGGGCCTCTTCCCTCTAGGGCCTGTGCCCATTTTGACTCGTTGATTGGAACCGATTGTCAAGGTCACATTCGGTGAAAGCTCCCAGTGGCGATTGCGTAGGCTGGTACACAAAGGGATGGTCTCATGTCCGTTTTTTTGGTTCGTGAAAATCAGCTCCCATGTCGATGCTTAGTGGTTCAATCTTGATAGTAGAGGCCGTATAGGCAGGTTGTGGGTGGCTGGTGGTGGTATCGATGGGAGTATCCGGTCTGGTCAGTGGTGATGATGACGTAAGATCACGAAGAACCGCATTGATAGCGGCCGTATACTCAGGGTGATCATTTTCGGTGTACATTGCAGACTTAGTATAATCAGGATTCATGGTGCTGCGTGACAAGACTTCTTCTGAACTTCGAGAAAAGTGAATGGACATCTGGAAAATCGAGCCTATTTATACCACTTGGCCCCGACGATCGACCAACGTCACCGACGTACTAACGTTTTTTCCATTCACCAATCACAGACGCGCCTCATCGATGTCATGCCAACGCATGGGATGACCTAGGCCAACGTAGGATGGACGCTTCACGGCCGCCATCTTGAAATTCGCCATCTGGGATTAACGTAGGACGAACGTTGTGCGACCGCCATTTTGAAAATTGCCATCTGTGAGCAGTGTTATATACCAAAACCGTATAACCCCCAATGTATTCACTGTGATGGACGACCGTCGTGACATGTTGGTTGTTTACATTCTGCAGGGAGTGTTATGCTATCCACTATTATAATATTAAATGGGTCTCTCGTAAGCATGTAATAATAAAGAGTGTAAGCGTGAAATAATAATGTCATCCCGGTATTTCCCAGCCGTGGCACTGGGCCGGGTAATTGACCACCGAGCCGAGTAATTGAAAAGGCCAGGGTTTTATACCTCGTGAAGTCTCATTAATTTAAAAAAAATAGGGACTCAATTTATAACCAGGAAAGTCTCAATTCTAAAAAATGGGAAGGGAAGGGAGAGCTTTATTTTATTGTCAAGGGTGTCAACATACAGTGTACATTAGCTCTGGTGTAGCCTTGTTCTATACTACGTTGTTCTCACGTAGTATAGAACAAGGCTATACCAGAGCTAAGTGTACATGTTCTTTGTTTGGTAGATCGATGTTTTTTTATTTCTTCGGCAACATTCACATGATCATCGACCTTGGAGCTGCTGAGACTAAAAGATTCGGTTGACAGGATTTGAATTTTAACATAGGCGAATGCCGTCACAAGCAAAGCATCGAGATAATTGGAATGCTTGATGAGATTGTACCGCAAAATGTGGACAATCTTTTGAAAAAACATCGATCGTCTATACAAAGGAACACACATGACTAGTTTGACAGAGCTTATTCAATAGTCCAAACCGACCGTCTAAACGTTTGATGTACGTATTGTAACACAGAGATTTTGACTAAACAGCTGTTCTCCACAGCCGTTCGATTGTCTCGGGCTCTGATTGGTTGCAGCGAACAACAATATACACAGCGGCTTTGATCATTTGTGCTTGTTTGCGCAACAGAATATGTGTTTCAATCGTAGTCATGCACTATTCAAGCCTGGATTTGACGATTTAAGTTTCTCAGGTATGCAGGCTTGACTCCACCAAACACCGGTATGGAATATTTTTTTAAATACCATATTTCCATAGAATTGGATGAAAATCGGTCTAAACCAGTAGAAATTATAATTAAACTTGTATTCGATGATCGATTGAACATACTTTAAAGGAACATTGTTCTCCATTTTTAATTTGAGGTAAAAGAAAAACGGATAGTGTTGGGGTGCGGTCATTTATATAATAATAATCAAAGGTCAACAGAAAGACAAAATCTAAATCGCAGTTCGACAGCAAATACACCAAGAGTTGTTGCCCTTTACACAAGTATGACTCGCATTATGACAGGCTTGCAGTCATGAGAACGAGGATAGCTCAGTGGTAAGATGTTGGATGGTGAATTGTTTTTTTTGGTTAACATTCTGCTTAGTGTTGCTCGTCTGACATTAGAGAGGAGAAGAAGAATGAAAGTGTTTCATAATCTTTTACGCAAATAAACTATTCTATTCTAATCCAACCTAAATTTGTTGAAGTTTTTCAAGCGGTATTTGATGGATACTGTTCAACAGTAATACGAAATATGACTTCGAAACATTCAATAGGAAGTTCCTCAAACAAAACGTAATTGTCAATATCGATGGTGATGAAGTAATCTGCAACTTTCAAACTCATTGTACATTATACTCATTAATAGAAAACATTGTTTTTATCTTTCTACTATGTGGTAGTTTTCTATGAATTGATGTAAAATAGTGTGTCTTTGTATATATATCATATGGCGAATAAATCAAATGAGAGAAAAAAAAGATGTTGGACTGCCGAGCGGCAGGTCGTGAGATCGAATCCCACCAGCGTCGATTTTTTCTTCTAAAATTTTTTTTACCTGTATTGATTTTTTACAAAAAGCGCATTATTTTTTATATATTTAATACAATAGCGGTGATATGTATGGAATAAAACATGTGGGGTGATGAACTATTCATTCAGCGAAAATCAACCCTTGGCCTCGAGACCCCTTTCACCGATCTCACAATGTTGCTACGTAAACACTAAATTTTATATATCGCGTTCTTTCCAACTCGAGTTCGACAAAGCATGAGATGCCAAACACCATGTGAAACTTACATGTATCTATATCGTCCAAAGAAAAACCGGAAGTTTCTAGATCTCCAATGCGATCGAGCGACGGAAAATTAGCCCATTATCACTTTCAAAACATTCGTAACTCGATCAATACTGAAGCTTGTTATTTGATGGTTATCACTAGAAATATGTATACTTCACATGGATTGAAAAACTATTGACTCTATTTACAGTCACACACAAAGGCGCTTTCTCGCATGTAAGCATCACAGTCTGTGAGATACTGCACCATTCACATGGCAAGCGAATACGGAGGAACTTTGGTCGTTTCATTTGTCAAATCATTTGAATACCTGCATTTGACGATGACAATGGACAAATTAAAAAAAAAAAAATAAATAAAACAAAAAGGCGCACTCGGTGCTGACTATGCCCCAGGCACTTCAACGTTATATGCATAGCGATACTTGCAACCAGAGAGGGGAAAACCCACGGGCATTGATTGGTTACATTTGCCCCCATCCTAGGCCACTGGTTAGCTACTTTCTCAGCCGACTCATTGACTGGCCTATACCAGTTTGGTTAAAATTAGAATCCCACATTTATGTTCAAGCATTGGGCATTGATGGCCGCTTGTTTATGCTCGTATTAAACCTATTGTACAGAAAACATAAGACCGGTTTTGGATGAGATCTCATTTGGTTTGTTTTTTCTTCAAGAACAACAATAAAAACAACAAGGTGAGAATAACCACGTGAAAACTGAAGCCCAGAACGGGGCTTGTACGTTGAAATGGTTAGAACTTAAGCCCAGAACGGGGCTTGTACACTGAAATGGTCTGCGGCCCAGTCATACACCAGTACATCTCGGTCCTCGGTCTGGGGGAACTCGTCAAACTCGTCTGTGCTGTGGTGGGCAACGTCCGTCCCCGGCAATGGTGGTAGAGGTATATGGAAAGCCATCAGTGTCATAACCTCTGGTTTTCCACACGTGGTAATTCGATTTTCCACGCGTGGAAAATACAGCCAATGGTTTGACTTGTAATTACCACGTGTGGATATTTCGACCAATTACTCAACTTGGAAATACCACACGTGGAAATTATCCACCAATGATAGAACTGGGAATACCACGTGTGGAAATTATTTACCACACGTCGTATTTATCACCCAATCACTGAATTCGGAAATTTCGACACGTGGTATTCCCATTTATCCACGCGTCGAAATTTTATTTTACCCAGCCAATGCATTAGAGCTTAACAAAAAAAGCTGCTCCCTTCAGAATGGTGAAAATCGACAGTTTGCGGCGGTTCAAGTATCAGCTCTCCGAATGTGTTCATCTGGCTGTAACAGACAACCTGCAACAGGACACAGGTCAATTTCATAAACTACAGGTACGTGTAGCAAACTTTAATAAGTTTTTTGTTGAGCAGTGCAGAAGTTCCACCTGAGGCTGAGTCGTATAGGTCGACGACCGTACGACAGATAAGACAGCGTGAAAATGCGTGAATCTGCTTTCTGTAACGATTGTTTTGATTGGTAGATTCGAAAATAGAATTACCACGTGTGGAAAAGAGAATTACCACGTGTGAAAAACCCAGTGAAATACCACGCGTGGAAATTATTTACCACGCGTCGTATTTCCGAATGCAATGATTGGGTGATAAATACGACGTGTGGTAAATAATTTCCACACGTGGTATTCCCAGTTCTATCATTGGTGGATATTTTCCACGCGTGGTAAATAATTTCCACGTGTGGTATTTCCAAGTTGAGTGATTGGTCGAAATATCCACACGTGGTAATTACAAGTCACACCATTGGCTGTATTTTCCACGCGTGGATAATATAATTTCCACGTGTGGAAAACCCGAGGTTATGACACTGATGGCTTTCCATATTCCAACACCACGTCTCTGTACCAGTCAAAGTATTCGCCCTGCTGTTCTGTCAAGGCCACCCAGTGTTGACCAGGGCGATCCATGGGGTCCGTGTTGAGCATGTGTGCAGCCGGATACACACGGTCTAACTGGAACACGTCTCGGGCGAACACCGATTGAGAGATCATACGTGTCCCAGTACAGTGGTAATTTGGTCTGTTACCATGTTAGGTGGCAAATTACAAGCGTCTAGTCCGTCATTCATAATCCAGCCGTCGTCCATTAGCGAATATCCACGTCCATAATCCAAAGACCTATTCCATTTTCCATATAACAGTATTAGCACCAAATTCAAAAAGACAATCATAGTATACAGAAACATAGGCTTGTTTCCTGCAAGAGAGAAGCGGTCAACAGTTTTCAATGATGCCGGCAAGACATCATGATGTTCCAAAAATATCAAATCCGTATCGCTGATCAGTATTCTTAATCCATGATATTCGTTGTAAGTCGTCATCTAAAGAATGATGTATCTCAGTCACGCTTTGATTGTAACTGTTCATATGAGTACCATGAGGATCTTGAAGTACATGGGTTCATACGACCCCTAGCCCCGGGTTAAGCGGAATTAGACACAAGTTACGAAACTTAGCGCCATAGATCTTGCACGCTACGTTCGTATTTTGCTATCAGCATGCGATATGTATCGCCAAATTTGAGAAACTTTGAGTGTAGGCGCTTGGTGGAATAGCCCTGTTTTTTAAGTTTATGCACCAGTGTTTTGTGACGTTGATTAAAATCGTCACATTTAATACAGGATCTAGCAAATGCTACTAAGCGAGATATGTATACGCCATATGCAGGTCCCACTGGAATATTACTATCCAGAAAGGGATAGTTTACGATGTCGAAATTGTAATCATCTCTTTTGTCATAAAGTCGACGAGAGAGAATGCCCGCTTCATTTTTATAGAGATATAGATCTAAATATGATATGCCTGTAGGGCTATCCGTAGTTTCCTTCAAATCCAGTGAAGGTGGATATTTATCACATTTCAGAGTAAATTGTAGGGTTTTGATTGGTTAATTACCATAGTGCATTAGACCGTATTGCAATTCTTCGTTATCCACCGTTGGTATACCAATTCAGAATTCTCGTATACCAATGCTGTCAAGGTCGCGCGTGCTCATATACCAACGCAGTCAAGGACGCGCGTGCAACACCTGCAGACAAAGCCTGTTTCAGGCGAATTTGTCTGCGCGAGTTTGTATGGGCGAGTTCCGCCACTGGAACAAGTTGTGCGAGATAAATTGCGTGTTTGCGGATGAAGAAAAGAAATAAATTATCATCCAAAACTGTATATGCCACATAAACAGGAACGTCAGAATGTCAGCTAAGTATTTCATCCAGTTTATTGTTCATCGCGGAACAGATCGAAAAGAGATCGAAGCACTTTGCCTGTCCGACTCACGATGTCTTACCGTACGTTGTTCAACGTTGAGTTATATGCCTGTTTTTCTTTCGAGTTGGTGATATATGTTAAACCAACCAGCAAAATAGCTCTTCAATGTGATAAATTCGTTATACCATCTTCTCGACGAAATATCAGCCTGTATACCAACGCAAGACACTGGTATAACTTATAATATCCTTCACTGCGTCATTTATATAGCGATTATCCACAGCGAGAAGATCGTCTATATAGCGTTTGGTGAATGAGAAGGAACGGGCTTTGAATGGATCGGTTTTTGAAAGCGCCTGCATATAGTCATATTCATAAGAGAACAGATACAGGTCAGCCAACAGGGGTGTACAATTAGCACCCATTGGAATACCTATATGCTGCTGATATATTGTGTTGCCAAAATAGATATTTTTAATGAGAATGATATATTGATATATATATATATATATATACTGATATATTGTGTTGCCAAAATAGATATTTTTAATGAGAAATTCAAGGAGGTTGCGCGCCTTGCCCACTTGAATGATGTTGTCAAACTCGGCGTAGCAAATCATGTTGATGGTATGCCGGAGGGCTCGGGCAAAGTGGATTTCCAACCGTAAGTTGCCTTGCTTGGCGAGGGTCAGCTGATGGTCGTTCTCTAAGGTTGGGGTCAGATCGAAACAGAACAACGTATATCCTTTAGCGTAGTCCTCCCGACTGATCATATTCCCTTCATCCTGGTTGATTTGACCCCTCGCTGTAAACAGGCTCTGATAGGCTCGAATGAAATTCTCGCGCCCAAAGTTCGGTGTTAGGGCCGTGGCTGGGACCTGTTGTCCGTCCACATGCAGGGCCACAAAATTGATGTTGAAATGTTTAAAGTCAAACGGGTTCTCTGGGTATGCTCCGCTGAAACTGGTATTTTCCGCACAGGCCAGGATCAATCGTTTGGGCAGTTCCCCCAGGAACAGGTTTTCTTTGTTGGCGCTCATATTTCCGGCAGGCACAGAGAACACTTTGGTTTGCATACGTCGGATAGGGTACTGGGCTGGTTTTTTCTCCAAGGCTTTGAGGTGTCCCACTTGAACGGATGGATTCGGTTTCACTTTTCGACATACAGGACTGCGTCTTGGATGTGATCTTATAGTCAGCTACATTCCCCTCTACGTCAGTTGCCATCAAGGCGAAGGTCGGGGGCGCCCGTATCAGTCGAATTTTGATGGGGATCTTGTTCAAGAGATACCGGTCTTGCATGAAGAGGTCTGCGTGCAGTCGACCGAGCTGCCGTTTGCATTGAAACCCTCCCGTTTGTTCCATCACACAGTCGTTCTCCATGTCCATAGGCTCTGTTTCGATCTCACCTTAGAGAACGACCATCAGCTGAGCCTCGCCAAGCAAGGCAACTTAAGATTGTCATGGTAGAATAAAGGGGCTGTCACCTGAGACGTTTTAGCCTCTCGTCCATACGACAATAGCGTTTCGATGTAGGCTCGGTAGGGGTACATCTTGGTCGAGTCACTGACGAGTCTGTCGCTGAGAAAAATATCCACCTGTTGAACCATAGAGTGCAGCCAGAGATTCGTCGGGCCCTCCGTTGCATGGTCGACGATTCTGGAGCCATCCCCACTGACGATCTTGGCTTTCACGTACAGGTACGTATGCGCTAAATCCACAAAGGCCGTATCCGCATTGCTGATGTTGAACTCGACCGGCCCTGTTTCATTGATGCTGGAGAGCGGGAGATGCTCCACTCATAATCCTTGTTCGGCATTGGTCTGTGTGGGTGGGACGGTCCACAGATCAAATTCTCTGTTAGTAGAAGGGCAGGACTCGGCGTGGATAAAGGGCATGTTTAGCAAAGATATCCTGGGTCTTCGATGTGCGTCGTCGCTGGGATCGTCGCCGACTGGTGCGCGGTCTCGGCCTCCTGCTTCTTTGACTCGGCGTTTCAGTGCTTCTCAAACAGGGACACCGCTGAACGCATCTCCCAGGGCTTGCACACCACTTCGGAGAGCTTGTTATCCGACCACTTTCACCTCTCGTGTCACCAGTGGCAGGAACGTTTTGACGATGCTCCCGAATATGTTCCCCAGCCCATGACCTCGTTGGATGCGTGTACCTGCAAAGACGGGAAGACCGCCTACGGCCTGTTGGGTATAACACTCCATATAACTGTGTGCATCACACTCATAAGGCACCTTCATTATACAAAGTTGGGAGAGCGTACTTGTCGAAAATGAAGTGTGACCACCACTTTCCCAATGCCAGAGTTTGTCCGGTGTCATCCCTTATATGGATGGTGATGGTACTGGTGTCAATCTGTCGCACCGGTAGATAGAGTACATGGTTAAAACTCTGTGTGACCTTATCTCCGTAATCCCCTTTCACTGGACAGACTCGGAGCAGGGGTGCATCGGTATCGCCGACAATATGACCATCCACGACATCCGAATAGACAGAGTCAATACAAGCTAGCCTGAAGATCCAGCATGGTCTTCCCCTGGAGCCGACCGGGCCCAACATAGCACACAGCTCCTTCAACGTCTTGCTGAAACGTACGGTCACATTGCTCTGGAGGGTGATCAGGGTGTGTAGGAACTTGTGGTTCTACTCGTGGTACTCCATGTGCAGGTAATCCACAAACGGAAAGACACTTTTACCTCCGGAGGTTTTACCCTTGATGAGGTTACACAACGCCTGGATTAATATTTTGGGTGTAGGGTACTGACCTTCGGAAAGAGTTAAGTTATAGGTGTTGCTTTCATAAACGACTTCGTACCACACCGTATTATGTTGCACGTTGTACCACGTGTACGGGTACTGGATATCCACTAGACCACACTCCCATCGTCCGGGGAGATGTAAGGGATGTGGCAGCTGCGTGAAATAATGGACCAACCTGTTGTTGGGAAACACCGCAGCCGAGCTGTTATGGGATAGTGTGAGGTAAAACATGACTGAGATTTCTTGGTGCTGCTGTTGGTTATAATAGTATACCTCTAGAGAGGTGGGGTGTCTTGACCAGGGGTGGTGTTGTAAATGATGTGAAAGTTTTCCGCTAGGAGTGTGTCCGTTGTTGTGTTTTGGGTGGTGACTCCGGTTCCCACTCAGCTTCCCAAGTCTGTTGTTGTGACTTGCGGGGTGCACGTATAGGCGATTGCTGTTCTATGTCACGTTGCATCCAGACCCAGCGTTTGGGATTCCCCACCAACTCTTGTGGCACATGCATGTCTTTCAAGTCTTGGGCAAACACCTCCCATCCTTGCCGATCCGTGTGCAACCTACGTTGACGCATCAGGTCACTCACTAAATCCGTCATGTGGGTACCGGGGACCACCTGATTCTGTACCAGTAGTTCGCCATTATCATTCCAGGTCATATTCGGATTGTCTTTCACTCGGGCCAGATTGTTTCTTGAACGACGCAGGTACATTCTTCGAGACCCACTGTGAGGCTGTGAGTGGTACACCTGGGAATGGCGGCTGTGGGAGAAGTGACGTTGGTGGTACGGGTTGTACTGGTTGTGCGACTGACACTGAGGCCTTGTATTGCCCCATGAACGTGAAGTACCGTTGAAACGTCTGATTGTACTGTTGTGCTTTCTCACGGTCGCTTAACCCCGGCCATTGTAGAATGCGTTGCATCTCGTGATCGAGGGTGTTCATCTTCGCCGTAGGTGGGATGGGATACGGCGATTGGAGGCTTTGAAGCAGACGTGGGTCCACCAGAGCCATTTTTCGTGTGGTTCATTGTCGACCGAAGAGTCCACAGAGCAATGGACCTAGCACATAGGCAGCCAAGGGCGCTAAGATGGCTCCGAGAAACCCGCCTTTCTGTAAGATCTTTTTCTTCTGTGTTTGAGAGACTCGCTTCTGGACCGGGGTCAGGAGACCTGTCTTATGCTTGGCCAAGTTCGCCTTCTGAATCGGAGTCAGTGGCACGTTCCCTTTTAAGATATAGAGTCCAATCTCACACAGACAGCACACGAGAGCAGGATCTGTGCCATGTACAATAGTCCGAACCAACTCGGGTGGGGCCGTCTTCAGTACCCGGAGCGTCGGAGCGTGCTTCCGTACTCGAGCAGACATCCCATTCAATTAACGCTGGAACCCCCAACCCTACCATTTTTATTAGTGGACTACAGACACAACATAAACAAGGATGGTGTGTTTGAAATTTTTATTATCCCCATCACCACATACACACTCCAGCTGGGGGAGCCACTGTGGGTGTGTTTACATTATTTTTGCATGTACACGTGGTGGGTCTCTCCGAGAAAGATACTGGTCCGTAGTTGAAAGTGGTCGGGGGTGCCTTGGTTCAGGTCGAAGAGCATATACCCGTGTTGAGGGTTTGACGCATCTTCAAAGGCTTCCAGTGCATCCGGGGTACATCTGTCTCGCCAGGTGCCGCAGTTGAGTGGTATCCCTCGGGTTTTTAAACACTACCAGGTAGTGGGCATTTAAGCTGATGTTCCGATGTTCTTTGTTTTTACTGAACAGATTCTGCACAATGTAGATGATGCTGATGGCCGCCGATGATAACTGCCTTTGGTAAAGAGCTGAGTGACCCGCGCATCCCTCCGCCGAGAGATTTTCAACCACCACCAAAGTGTCTGGTTCAAAATCGGCCAGGTTGAGTAGGCCTTCCACGAACGTGATGTGGGGCACGGCTGCATACGACGTTTGCCATTCTCCGTAACACCACACGACCCGGGCAATGGGTGGGGTAATCATGTTGTCGGCGTGTTGAACGAGTTTCTGGACGAAGTACGTCTTGCATGAGCCCATCGGCCCCGCAATGAGGCAGGGGAAGGGGTGTTGCCACCGGGGTCCATGGTTGGAGGAGTATCCGCTGTTGTGGTAACCCGCTGTTGTAAATTTGGAACGAGTGAACCGGGGTCGTCGGTGCGTCAAAGTTGGTCGCCGTTGTGGACACGTTCGGGCGTTCACTACGGGTGGTCGTATACGTAGAGGGTGTTGCAATATTTGGTGTAGGGCTCGATGCTGACCTGGATTGTATACGTGGTGTGGTAGTGGTCGCTAGATGAGGTTTGATTGGCATAGAAGAGGTCTGTGGACCTGTCTGACTGACACTCACGGCTGGTGTTCTAGGTAGAACGAGTAGAGTGCTGAGATAGGCTACGTCGTAAAACACACCTCCGTACAAAACGCCCAGCAGGGTTAGCAATGTCGCTACAAAGCTCACTTGTGCTTTGCGCATTTTGGAAGACTATGTGTTCAGAGACGCTTTGTCCATAGCACCGTGTTCATGGTCGAGCGTGGAATGAAGGATCACGGCGGTGGTGTTTGGTTTTATGGTCGTTTCATCTAGTTGGCCGCGACCCAGGAATTGAAGGAACTGGGCCAGCCTTGCCATTTGACGAAGTGCAACGCCTTGCCTCGGCATTGCTCGGTTTTCAGGATGCGTTCCACAGTGTAATAGTCTTGCTTTGTTTTCACCACGGGCTGTAACTCTTGCTCGTAAAACGTCCCTTGCAACGGTTTCCCTTGAAGATCTTCCAGTTCATATACTCGCCGGACTTGGGCCTCATTGTGTTTGTTAACGGTGATGGGTGCTCTCTGAATACTCCGATGATAGGCTCGATTGTAACCCTCCACCAGCTGTGGGCGAACATCGATGTACCGCCTTGTATTCTTATAGGTGAAATATTTATACATGCAGCCTTTGAACGTCCGATTGAACCTTTCCACAACGGAAGCCTGAAAGAAGAACACCTTTTGGGCTTTCAGAAACTGTTGGGAGTGTCTGTTGAGGAATTTCGTGCCCTCATCGGTTTGCAAATACAAAGGTTTGCGACCCGTTTGAAGATGCGCTTGAAAGCAGCCACGAAATTGTCCCCGGTTTTCGTTTGGATGGATACCACCCACGCATACTTTGACAGGATATCGATGCACGTCAAGAGATAACGATTCCCATCGTTGTTTTGCAAAGGCGCTCAGATCAACCAAATCGGCTTGCCATTAGGCATCTATACCTCCAACGATGACACGGTTCCGTGGAAAATGGCGGCGGGCAGCTCGATGTAAGGTATAAGTGTCTTGTTTGCTTTTTTAACCAATCTCGGACTTGGGCTCGTTGTATCCCCTGGGGTTTAGCGGCTAGATAGAGGGCGGATAATGCACTAAAAGGCTGTCAAACTATCGTGACTGTAATACAACGTATCCAACACCTTCTCCCAGCTCTTCATGGTGACAAATGATGATGGACCCCAACTCCATATGCTCCGGCATTGTCAGTACGTGAATGGCACAATATGTGACTCTCTCTCGTATTTATAGAGAGGAAAACTCCATACCATGAGATCAAAGGATTGGGTGGTCGATCGTTTCACATACAACGTAACATTCGTTGACATCTTCAATTGCCATTTGGTGTTCGGGTGTTGTTGTCTGGCCCATTCCAAGCTATCCAAGGTCTCTAGTTGGGCCAGTGCCGTGTCCGGAGACGCACGATCCATATTGGTGAAGGGCTGGTCGTACGCGAGGGTATTGTGACTGGGGGTGAAAGTACCGGAGCTGGTCCGTCTCCCTATGCCGTAATAAATAGGCAAAAGTGAGATTTAATTTGAAGGCTGTGGCTTGGTCCTCAAAAATGGTATAGGCGTGGTGGGGTAGGCGGGTATTATTGTCTAACAGGAAATTGTACAAGTCCAATATTGGGTGATGTCAGTGAAAACAGTGCCGGATGGTAGGCCAATGACACTAGGCTAGGCTAGGTAGTACCTCCGTGGGCGGTTCGTCAGAATCTGTGGTAAAGTTTCCCTCCTCAGTAGGGACTGGATTCCGGGCGAGCGTGTCCTTTCACGTCGCATGATTTAAGATAAGTGAGTACAGTCCTAAAAAAAACGGCTGTATTTATTAGCCTTCAATATGATGCATTATGGGATAGCAACATGAAACTTACATCCCATATTATCTGTGAATATCTGGCGCTGGGCCAAAGTTCCTTTCTGTATGCTTTCATCTGAGTTCTGACGCTGTACCGGTTGTATGGATGCGATTGTCACTGGGTTGACTGAGCATATCCGGGTAATCTATGACGTCGTCGTCCTCCGAGGGTGGAATACGGGTGTTAAGTTTATCCAGGACATCTTTGTAGGTCACGGAGGTGAGAACCGGATAGTCCCTCTCATCTTCCTCCTTGGCGCGGTTGATGATTTGCTCATTGGGCTCGGCCAGTGCGTCCTCAATAGCACGAGACAAGGCCCACTGGACGGCAGACCGGTCGTCCAGTGTAACCAGCTGGTCCACAATAGGCATCACTTTCTCAAAGGCCGTCCATAGATCAGAGTCTAAGGTGAAGCTTCGGGTGGGATCCTGGTAACACCCCAAGCATGGCCCACGGTGTACGTAGATGGCATTCTCCACGTGGATGAGGTCACCATCGAGCTCACCGCTCAACACCCGTTTAAATTAGGTCCAGTCGTCATGGTGTAGAGTAACCGTTTTTGATGTGGACTCCGGGCCCGACCAGCAAACATCTCGCGGTCTTCTACGATGGGGACTTTATCCTCATAGACGTGTAACTCCACCTCGGGTGTAAGGGAAAAAGAGCACTCGTAGGAATGGCGACATGGTCGACGAAATGGCGATCCACACCGTCACTGACCGCCGTATTTATACTGTATTGGTTCGTCCGATTCCGCATTCCCAGCCCTATTTATCCACCCCACACTACCCTACGGAAGCCTGGATCCAGGCGACTCACTTGGTGCAATTCACCGGTCTCAGGTTCTCCGTATAGGAGAGGAAATAAATCTGAACATAATGTATGCAGATTAATGGTTCTAATTTCATGTTGTTTCACATAAGTAGGTATTGGTGAGTAGGTGAGTAAAAAAATCCAATTTTTTTAATGTACAAGTACGTAATACTTCAAAAATCCAATATTTTTTATGTACAAGTATGTAATACTTGAATGGCCCCTTAATGCCCACCCTAGGCCTGCCTGCCAAATGCGCATCATAACTTTTTGGCTAAAGTCGACTAACGCCCCTCCTCCCCCCCCACCCCAGACCCCTCCCATCAGACACTACAGGGTGAGCCAGAAAGAACAAGTACTGACATCCTGTAGTTTACTCCACAAGAAAATGTTCACGAGACCAGTCCGTTGTCCATATTTTTGGTGACATACCAGTATCCAGACTTTTGGGGACATATCCAGATTTTTAGCTACGTATGCTTTTCATGCACTCCATTCATGTGCAGATGGCTCGCGATCGCTATCACCTGGATTATTAGGCAATTACAGACACCTTTTCGTTGTACCGACATCATGTTAACGTTCAGAGATGAGGGACAGACATCATGACCGTTACCTTGGATGTTTACAATCTGCGAGAGTTATTGCACCATGATACATACTATTCAATAGTATTTATGATATCCATGTAGTCTTCTTAAGGTAAACAGAATGAACAAACTCGCCTATACCATCATACTGTACATACAAGAGAGATAATCAAGGCAAGACAAGATTCTGCATGAACATGAAGCATATTTATTGCACAAGAATGAAAATATGTAAGTATTCTGTTCTATATGTTACATTGACTACCAATACAAAAGGATGACATGGCAATATTCGTCTGCCACAACCAAACCCAGTGGGTGCTAATCTTGGAGAGGAATCTTGGATGTGTGAAACGTTAATTTGGAAGAGTGAATGTAAACTATAAAAGCGGTACAAATTGAAATAAATGAGGAACGGGATTTGAGCTCTCCCAAAGCCCGAATTAGGAGGGCTTTGGTGATGTAGTATCATCACTTTCCTTGAATGGGAAGTTCTGAAAACACAATGGACAATACTACTGCATTCAAAATATCAGACCGACTGTTACATTTTGATTGTGGATTCACAAGATAAACTACCTTTTAGCTCTACAGTTGTGAAAGATGTGGGAGTAAATATATACAGCCTCATGCTGTTCACTGTATCCTGTAGTGGCAATTGTTACAGTGAACAGAACTATTAAAGAAACATTCAGAGGCAAACTTTTGAGAAATTGGGAAAAAATTCACAGTGAAAATATCAGTAAACGATCAAATTTACTAAAAAGACTGAAATTTGTATGAATTTCATGAAATTCAAATGAATTTGTATGTTTGGAAGAATGTTTAAGCAAATTCTCTCGGAGGTTCTGAGACAGTATGCAGTTTTAAGGGACCCTTTTTTTTAGAGTATAGTTGGAAGAAGGAGTGAGTGAATAGGATTTAACCTCGCTTTCAGCATTATTTCAGTCATATCGCGACGAACCAACTAAGCACCACCCAGCTAAGTTGCATTCCTGCTGCTTCAAAGAAGAAATCTTTGAAGCAACATGGAACCAGACACCCTCCATCCATCCTAAAAAAACACAGAGGACAGCACATAAGACACAGACATGACGCGTACATTGGTGCAACAAAGACAAGTAGTTGTAGTAGTTGGAAGAATGATTAACCAAATTCTCCTGTCCATATACATGTACCGGTATTTGACTTTGCATGGGCTGACAGGTTACCATAGGTTAGCCAATATGTGACAGGTTACCATAGGTTAACCAATATGTGATGGGTTACCATAGGTTACCTTATATCTGGATGTGGTAACCTTCTGTGTGTCCCCCACTCCCGAGATAATATTACAGCACACGCCAGGAACTATCAATCAAAAGGACATGTGCTAATTGAGAGGGTTCAGGCAGATCTGGACAGGATCATGTGATATAGCCTAGCAATGTACTTGCTGGGTTACAAATTGATTTCTGATACAGAGATTAATATCTGTGTTAACCACTGAACATACACATTCATGTAAACACTGTTTTTGTTTTTTTTTTCATTCACCCTTTCTACGTCATCCGATATATGAACACATTTAGACAAACATCATGTACACCTATATTTCACAAGCAAGAGTTCAGTGTGAATTATGAGAATTTGTTTTTGATATAAATGGTTTCTGGAGGAATAATTCCCCCTGTGACCTCTTCTTCTATACCCTCTAATGCCCACTGGTGATTACAGATCTCAAGAGCCTCCCACTCAGCCTGCAAATACAGAAGGGAAATAGTAAACAAGGGAGATAATGAATAATACACAAGGGAGATAATCACAATAGACAAAAGACGATAATCAGTGATCAAATGCACAACTAGAGGAGATACTCTGTAACCAAAAATCAAGATCACTATACCATGATGGGCTGAGCGGAGTGGATTTTAATTTATGTAGCTTTTAACAAAGTTTCAGTCCTATTACGATGACCGGGCCAACCAATCCTTGATCTATCCTCTTCCTGCGGAGTGCTCAAGATAGAAGATACAGGTTCCATTTTCTTCATCTTTGAGGGGAGGGCAATAATCTAATACATAAGTGCTTTGACCCAATCACAGAAATTTCTGCATGATATCTGCAGCACGAGTTCAACATTCCTGTGTCAGTGCATTGATATGTTATTCACTGGGCCTACAGACCCCCTACAGACCATCAGTATAGCAAAGATTTGATTGGAGTATGGATTGTCCATTGTCAAGAATGAATACACTACAGCTTGTTAATGTCTGCATTCAGTTTCAACAGACAAGTTTACATCACTTTAGCTAGATGTTTGGATAAGAGCAATGAAGGAGTTTCGTTTCTATGATCATCCAAAGGCATTTGTGTCACACATTACATGAACCTTAAAGCAGCTAATCAGAATCACCCAAAACTGTATTCAAAAGTGCTCGCCAATCAAAATTAAATAGTCACATCTTTACAGAAATTGACAACTTAAATATCGATGTGTGAGAAATGAACAATGAGCTCACTGAACAGAAAATATCTCTAACTGCTCAGTTATCAACCTCTTGATAATATTGGCTATCAACATCTACATGTAGATGCAAAACAACCCGGGGGAAAGGTGGATACTGTTCACTCTACTTTACTGGGGCAAACAGGACCACACAAGTCATTTATCACAATTTGAGATTTGATTGGGACTGTGCAGCCGTTTCCTGATGAGTTTCACTACAGAATCAAATATGGCCAAGTTTTGAAAAAAGAGAAAAGATCTTTGGGATGACTGACTTTGAATGCCTTGGAAGGATCAGGAGGAGCTACCATTCCTGCCCCAGATAACTGTTCCTGCATCGCTTTTGTCTGATCCGCAGCTAAAAGAAAGAGATCGAGTCCAAATTACAAATATTAAACATATATATCTGCTAAAAAATGTTATAGCAATCAGTATTATCGATGCGATTAAATCTCGTGTATTATTAGAGCACCCCCTCCCCCCCAATATTAATATATTGCATGCCCACAAAATGATCCACAACATCAAGTTTTAACAGTCTGTATGAAAATAAAAGATATAGAAATAAAAAAAAATTGCAAGATTTGAGGAAATGATATACTTTTTCCACAATGTGAAAATGAAGGCATGATTTTTGACAAAATGTCTCAAATATCAGAATCATAGTACAGAGTACAAGCAAATCCTGATTTATATTACATATGCATGACAGTAATCATTCTTCGATCCAGTCAGGTTAATCTACTCACCATTATCCTGACCCAGTATTAATGTGTACATGCTCCGTAAACCAAATACATTGAGGAAATACCAGGACGCTGAGCTGACCCTGGGAGAGAGAAGGTATAGACAATAATTAGGGTGAGTGAGTGAATAGAACTTAACGTCGCTTTCAACAATATTTCAGCTATATCATGACGAACCAACTTAGCACCACCCAGCCCAGTTGTGTTCCTGCTACTTCAGAGAAGAAATCTTTGAAGCAGCATGGAACCAAACACCCTCCATCCACCCTATAAAACACTGAGGACAGCGCACAAGACACAGACAGGACGCTTACATGGTGCAATAAAGACAAGTGATATTACAGTGCTAGATATCACATTATCAAGATCTTGTTGCTTCTCAGCAAAATGCATTGAAGCAACAGGAACTTAAACCCACCCAACCACCCGCGACAATAATTAGTTAAAGTGCTGTAATCACTGATAGAAGTGTATGAAGGAAGACACTGGGAAAATTAACCATGGTTACCCCCCAACCAATTTGATAATGTACTATATGTCGATATAGCTAATTTGGTCAACAGTTATTTGAATCAATTTTTTTCTTAAGATTGTTTATAAATGTCTTGTGCCTCACTTTGCTTTGCAAGTTCAACATGTTCAAGCTACAGACAACCAGCATTCAATGTCGAAGTTTTGAGATGTTGGAAACAGTGTAACTCTCTAATATTTGAAGAGGTAACTATAGCTGTATCACTCACATGACCCAGGGTAGGGCTAGACTGCCAATCTTTAGAGCATTATGTCAAATCTTTCCTTATTATTAAACTATATTCTATGAATGAAGACAAATGGACACAGGTCCAAGTCCAATACTTTAGACCATTGACACTTGATTGGTTGTTTAGCATGACCAGCCCTCATCTATATTTTGAGGGCAAATAATTAAAATAGATGAGAGATTTACACTTCATGAGAAAAACTTACTCATTTTCTTCATATTCATATACAATTGGTTTGCAATTCAATAATTAACAATAAATAATGATAGCATCTTGCATGTGTATTTAAAAAATCAAGGTCATGTTAAACAACCAATCAAGTAACAATGGCCTTATTGGCCATTTGAAACTGTGATACACGATCACATATTTTGTAATATTTTTTATCATCCATGGACGCAGAAGAGTTTCAATTCTGTTGACACTGTGTTGTTACCAAATTCATCTGCCATATTGTGTAATTAATGTTCACATCAGATTAGTGCAGATTTAACCCCATTACCCACCATGAAGCATCCAGGGAGGACAATTCAACTCCTCTTTGTAACATGGGCTTAAACCTCAAGGTTAAAGGGAATGGTACTTTGGCTGAAATGAAAATAACAGAAACACAAACGGGTGAGAATTTCATTCCAAATTCAAAAGTGAAAATTTACATTCTGAAGAGATTATGAATCCTTCAGTGATTTTATCCTAGCTGAGATTCAAAGGCTGAAATTAATAATTACACCTACAATTTTCTTTGATTTTGATGGTCTAGGCTTTTGGAGAATTGTTCATGATAGTAATTTTCAGCGGAGAAAAAAATATAATTAATATTTCACCCACACTACACCTTCAAACAGCCAATATCAGACCGATTTTTTAAATATTTCTATCAAAGGAAGTGAATCTTTAGGTCACAGAGATCAAATATAATATTGGACCAAGAAGCTGATAAAATGGTAATAACATCACCAGATATAGTACAACCATACATGTGGATATATTTAGCATCTAAATATATCAGGTCTAGTTCATTGCTCTTGAATTTTAAAGTTCAGTGCAGGAATCAGGAATAATAACTCAATAAATGTATGCTTTCTTCCTGATCTCACATGGATAGCTCAGCTTTAATTTAACTTTTGTCAAAAATGTTTAACATACATGTGCATCATGTGTATGTAAGATTACTTTCAAATATATCAATTGTGATTGAAATGTATATGTACACTTATGCAAATTAAGAATTAGGACAACTCACTTGTAAGGAAGCCAGAGAAGGCCCAGTTGATCCACGTTCCTACGATGATCATTGGTACGACATTGGTCACATTACCTTTCACCATGTCACTCATCATCGATGGATCTACATTGTACCAACAAAATAATACAATACAGACAATCCTGTAAATAAGTCCACCCCCACCCCCACCCCCACCCAATTAGAGGATATGGTAAACCACAACATTTTTACACATGGTACCTTTATATAAAGAAGGGCTATCTCATTCTGATTTGCAACAGGTGTATTAGACAGGTCAGATGTCAGGTAAACATGGTATCCTACATGTAGAAGATATTTGCAAAACCTAAAACTTTCTAACATATGAATCTCTACAGACCATGCCTGTAGCATCAACAGATTTGTCGTAACTGCATTGAAATCATGTGATCAATAATATTGATGATAGGCTGAAAGGCAGATAAACAGACAGACAGACGGACATTGCCGAAGATGATGACACATCCTTCATCCATTTTGAGTGAGGAGTGAAAATTAACACAATACCCGTCATAGGATTTTTAGCTACAGCTTCTCTCTTCTGTGTTTTGAAGAATCCTTTTTCTTCATCATTGAAGTATGCCTTCCTCATCAAGAATCCCTGAAAGATGAAGGAGAAACACTTGTCAAAACTTTGTTTTTATTATTTGTATATCTGTTACGCAAGGTCCATTGAGGGCCCCTGGTCATCCACACACACTCCTTCCACCCACATGCAGCCAAAAAAGTCCAAGAAAAGGAGTGAGTGAGTGAGTGAATAGGGTTTAACGTCGCTTTCAACATTTTTTCAGCTATATCACGACGGGGAAGGGAAGGGAGGGGAGGGGGAGGGGCAGGGGTACCTACTTGTAACAGAGCAGATCTAATGCTGCCATTTTATAGTGCTCCAAGAAAAGGAACATGCATTGATAAATTTGGTACCCTTTAGATAAATGTAGATGGAAGGTATACAAGGAATAGACCATATGCATAGTTTAGTCACAATTTCCCTCAAGTCCTCTGACAGAGGAGATATTAAGCGGAGCTCATGGATCACCTAGGATCTGTAGACAATGCAGAAGAACCTGTAGATCGTGCAGGGAGAATCTGTATGGTGTTGATATTATCTGTAGATGGTGTTGGTAGAATTTGTAAATTGTGTTGGGACAATCTGTAGATGGTGTTGGGAGGATCTTTAGATACTATTGGAAGAATGGTGTTGGGATAATCTGTAGATGGTGTTGGTAGGATCTGTAGATGGTATTAGGAGGGTATATAGATGGTGCTGGGAGAATCTGTAGATGGTGTTGGGAGGATCTGTAGATGATTTTTGGAAAATCTGTAAAAATCCTAAAAATCTGTGTTTGGGGGATCTGCAGCTGTGTTGGTAGAATCAGTAGATGGTGTTGGTAGAATCTGTAAATGGTGTTGGAGAATCTGTAGATGGTATTGAGAGACTAGATGAAGTTTGGGAAATCTGTAGATGCTGTTGGTAGAATATATAGATGGTATTGACAGATATGTAGGTGGCGTTGAGAGGATCTGTAGAAGGTGATGGTAGGATCAGTAAATGGTGTTGGAATAATCTGTAGATGGTGTTTGAAGGATCTGTAGATGTTGGAGTATCTTCAGATGGTGTTGGTAGAATCTGTAGATGGCATTTTGAGGATAGGTAGATGGTGTTGGTAGAATCTGTAGATGGTGTTGGTAGAATCTGTAGATCGTATTGTGAGGATAGATAGATGATCTTGGGAGGATCTGTTGATGATGTTGGTAGAATCTGTAGATGGTATTGTGAGGATAAATAGGTGTTGGCAGGATATGTAGATGATGTTAGTCAGATCTTTATATGGTATAGTGAGAATAGATAGATGTTGGGAGGATCTGTTGATGGTGTTGGTAGGATCTGTAGATGATATTGTGAGGATAGATAGATGGTGTTGGTAGGATCTGTGGATGGTGTTGGTAGAATCTGTAGATGGTATTGTGAGGATAGATAGATGGTGTAGGCAGGATCTGTAGATGGTGTTGGTAGAATCTGTAGATGGTATTGTGAGGATAGATAGAAATGTTGGCAGGATCTGTAGATGGTGCTGGTATAATCTGTAGATGGACTTTGAAGGATCTGTAGATGATGATGGGGGATCTGTAGATGGTGTTTGGGGGATCATCAGATGGTGTTGGTAGGATCTGTACATGGTTTTGGGAGGATATATAGATGCTGTTGGTAGGATCTGTAGATCTATGATGTTTGGAGGATCTGTAAATGATATTGGGAGGATCTAAGATATGGTATTTGGAGGATCTATAGAATTGGTGGGATCTGGAGACTATGTTGGTAGATCTGTAGTTGGTATTTGGAGATCTGTAGATAAAGTTGAGAGGAGCAGTAAATGGGGAAATTGGAGCCTCCATCATTTGTATACACTAATACAGTGATAATCATTGAGAGATCAAATTGGTTTCAATATACGTCCCCTGATGTAGCCTCTTACACACAAAAATGCAATTTTCAATGGTTTTCTTATTTTGTGGTCAAAGTGATGTTGACCTAAATTTTGGCACGACAAATTGTTTCTCCCCTATTGTCGGCCCCCTAGATGTCCCAAAAAAGTGATTTTTGAAGATTTCCAATTTTGGGGTCACACTGACCTTGGCCTTTGGCTTTGACCTAAAGTTTGATACATGACACTTGGTCTCCCCCTACTACTCTATATACTGACATGCAAAATTGTGATTTTTTTTATATTTGATTTCGCTATTTTTGGGACCTTGACATCTAATTTGGTATGTAGCATATCACCTCTCCCTAGGGCATCGATTCACAAAAAGAAATTGAAATTGCAGAGAGGAAACTATCCCAGATATAGACCAGACAAGGATGGATTGAAATCTCTTATCATAGAATACATTTTGAGCGCGCATATAAGTTGGGTGTATGAAAAACAGCCAAGAGTGATTTATTCATTCTGAATGTTGATTCATATTCTGAACTTTCTAACACCATGAAAATTTAGCTCTTACCTGTTTTGGTATGTATCGTCCATTCTCACGAAGCATTCGACTTCTGATAAGGGCATGACTGAAAAAGAAGATAGTTCTGTTCTGATATACCCTTCTGAACAATTGTAAAGTTTCTTGAAAATATTCCACTCATTAATATACATATAAGTACATATACACATTGTGACAAACACAGGAGGATTTAGTCCTTGTCAAAGCAAAAAGATGGACAGACTGTTTAAACAACAAAGAAGCCACAATATGGAAAGCAACTCTTATCTTACCTCAACAAACTATATACAAGAGTCAACACCAGTGTTTTTGCACAATGTGACTTGTGGCAGCATGCTGACAGCAGATTGCCTAGGATTGTAACAACAACATCTGCCATTGGATTGGTTGGTTGTTTGAAGTTTAATTTCGCACCTAACCTTATTCAGGTCATGGATAATATCCCAAAAGGGATATATATCTCAAAAGGGATATGATATCCCAAATGGGATATTTTTTGATATCCCAAATGGGATATATGACAATAAATGTATCTGCATTTACCAGGTACATGGGAGTATGAACACCAAGTAGTAGATGCATTTACACGAAGTGAAATTGTCTTCTAAAAGATCCAAATCACTAACTCTACAATTGTCCCATATTTGTCTCCTGAGCACTTTCAGCTTATGTCCAGGTTATAGTATGCGGTGTTGTTGTTGTTGGCCATTATGATATTTTTAGAGAAAGGTGGCTATGAATTGATTCATTCTAAATCATAATCAATATATGTTAACAATCACCACTGGATACCTTGATAAAAGTACTTTTTCTGATAATTTTGTCAAGAAGATAAAATTGCAGGTCAACAAAATTGAGCGAGGTTTTGGGTATGACACGAGGCATGTTGCTTAGTTTATTTCATGATGAACATGTCCATTTCCAAACCCTGTCCGAGGATGTCTGGGTTTGCCAATTGTGGACAATACTTTCATCAGATATACCATTTGGGATATGGGGGAATATCTCAATTGGGATATTATATCCCATTTGAGATATATATGCCATTTGAGATATTATCCATGAACTGTTATTGGTCACACGGCGATCTGCCATTGGAAGAGATTGGTTAACACTTAATTAACCCCTCGGACAGCCTGCCATGTGTCACAACTGGCTGTTTCCACACAAAACTGGGGTATGAATTTAGGAAGGTACACATAAATTGCCATAACTAATAAAGTATAGATTCCCAGTACCTGATTTTCAGATATCAGAGGATATCTGGTTCACAAAACCTACTGAAGGAGTTTTTTTGAGACACAAAATTTGACAGGAGTTATTTCGGATCCATCCACAACTACTAGTGGTGCCACTTGAACATGTTGAATGAAAACATACCAAAGAGAAGTTTTTGCATGGTGAGTAGACATGTCATTGCGGTGTTTTGACAAAAACATTGGATATTCAGGGATGGCAGGCCTGGGTTAATCACATATATGCAACTCGGTATATGTAGCCATGACTGAGTTGCACATTGTTACTAGAACAGACATCAGTAGCGTCCTATTCTTCATGGCCAAACATGACAAAAATGTATGATGACTATGGCATTTAATGGGTTGTAAACAGGTCAAATATTATACTTCTCTCCCCCGACACAAAGTATCTGGCTCATTCCTGCAGCGCAAGTACACGTAAATAGCACCAATTTAGTCATGTCTCTATATGTTCACATTCAAATGTTGAAAATGACAGAAGTGCAAGAAATGCTCCAATGCGCATGCACCGCTAATAACATGAACACTTACCGATATGTCGTAAAGAAGAAGGCGTCATCAGCTAGTGAGCAGGGCCTAACGCAAGAAGTCAAGCTCCATCTCGGTTACCCCAGCAGCTGATGACGCCTTCTTATTTACGACATATCGTAACGTGTTCATGTTTTTAGTGGTGCATGCACATTGGAGTGTTTCTTGCACTTCTGTCATTTTCAACGTGATTTGAATGTGTCAATTTGAACATGATAGGAAGATAGTGACATGACTTGGTGCTATATACATGTACTTGCGTTGCAGGAATGAGCCAGATACTTTGTGTCGGGGAAGAGAAGTATGTTTGACCTGTTTAAAACCTGTTAAATGCCATAGTCATTACACATTTTTGTCATGTTTGGCCACGAAGAAAAGGACACTGCTGATGTCTGTCCTACAGAAACGATGTGTAATACAGTCATGGTGATCTGCATGGGACCCTAGTCCAGTATAACGTGACACCAGGCTTTCTTTTTTAATATGCTGTTGTTTACTGACAAGCCTGGTAGTCCCGTAGGCTTTCATAGTAAAGACAAATCAAACTACCACCGTCAACATATGAGCGCGAAAAACGGCCCAAAATGAAAAAATAAAGAATTTCCCTGCCCACTCACCTTGATATTTCAAAAGACCAGTACCTACTGCATTCATATCACGTAATTCCCAACTCTGACAGGTCTGACAACACGCGAGTGCACCCTGACAATCTACAGGTAGTTTTCCAGTGACTGAATTTTTCTCGCAAATATGGCGACAATGGAAAAGCCTTGACCTTGGTCCTTATTTGGGGATATCACGTGTTCACACAACTCGTCACATAGTGCGGGGAAACCCCAGAGGACAAAGGGGTCTTCCGTTATAACAGATTAAGTTCCTTGTGAGGAAAGATGAACTAAAAATTACTGCTGCAAATATTAGTATTGATGAATTTGTAAAGAATATGGTAAGGAAGAAATGACTAAATTTGTGCTAATCGGGTTGACTTTATTTCAGTTTAGTCGAAGCAGGGTCCGTTTTATTGTTATACATTGAGGAAGATCCCTTTGTCCTCTGGGGTTTCCCCGCACTATGTGACGAGTTGTGTGAACACGTGATATCCCCAAATAAGGACCAAGGCCAAGGCTTTTCCATTGTCGCCATATTTGCGAGAAAAATTCAGTCGCTGGAAAACTACCTCTAGATTGCCAGGGTGCACTCGCGTGTTATCAGACCTGTCAGAGTTGGGAATTACGTGATATGAATGCAGTAAATATCAAGGTGAGTGGGCAGGGAAATTCCTTATTTTTTCATTTTGGGCCGTTTTTCCCGCTCATATGTTTTAAACTTCAAATCAGTGCCCATAGATTGGAAATTGAGACAGGTAGATACTCTAAAACCCCACGAAGTAATAGACTCTGTAATACATGTGGTGTGTTAGAGGATGAAAAACACTTCCTTCTTAGCTGCTGCAAATTTTCTGAGCGTCGGGCAAAACTAATGGCTGAATTGGCGAACTCAATAAGCGATAAATCTATGTGCACTGATGACATGTTTGTGGAGCTGTTATCCTGCACTAATCCACAAATTACTAAATATGTAGCCCATTTTGTTTACGACTGTTTCCAGTTAATAGATGGTTAAAAAAAAATTCTTATATAGCATACAATATAGGGCCTACCCTATTTAAACGTGGCTGTGCATTGAAGACTACCAGTCCCCAGGTCACTGTTTGCCAGTCCCATAGATTTGTGAGCGCTTATTGTGCACATTTTAATGTAAATTTGTCCTGTATATTGTTTTGTATTGTCCGTCATCCGTGTCTGTCTTCTACATGTATATGTCTGAAACTGTTTGTATTCACGTTTTTTTAACCCCCTGCGGGTATAATTTTACGTCAATAAATCTTATCTTAAATCTTATCTTATCTTATGTTGACGGTGGTAGTTTGATTTGTCTTTAATATGAAAGCCTACGGGACTACCAGGCTTGTCAGTAAACAACAGCATATTAAAAAAGAAAGCCTGGTGTCACGTTATCAGGTTTAGGACAAAGCCATTTCGAGCTTTTTTAGATCCATCGGGCTTTTTTAGCTCGATCGAGCTTCAAAAATGTCACTTTTACTCGTACTGATGATGGGATGTCCAATTTCCGTGGCGAAGCTGGCGTTCATAATTGTACCAGGCTGAGCCGAACATGAGAGAAGTTCAAAACCGAAACAATCTCCCTTGTTCACAATTGCGTTGTTGTTATATTTCATATCAAAATATTCTTATGATGCACACTCAACAACGTTTTCTCACCTCTTGTCTTCTCATCAACACTTTATATCTCCTCATCGAACGTCCAACTTGCGGCCATCATGGCGCCTCGTTTTCACTATGATCTGGGAAGATCACATGATCGGATATGCCGAAATATGGATTTTTAATTTTCGAGCGGGTATGGTGGACCTGAATGGACATCATGTACATACAAACCAAACTTTTATTTGGGCAAATAAAATACTGTGGGTTAGTACAGTTCAAATCATGGGACAGTACATCTGGAATCCCAGATTTCATACTTAATAGTTGGTGGCATGCCTGAAGTGCCTGTTCATGTCGTGTAAACGTGGTGTGTGCGTTTTGACAGGAAAGGAACAACTACTGCTATTGGTTCTGATGACAAAATAATATATCTTTTATTCAACGAGTTTCACCACCAAGTCATCATTCTTTAGATGTGATTAGTAGTTCATTTTTTTATTCCATATTTGAAATTTTGGCTTGTATGTGCATTCAGGTCCACCATACCCGCTCGAAAATTAAAAATCCATATTTCGGCATATCCGATCATGTGATCTTCCCAGATCATAGTGAAAACGAGGCGCCATGATGGCCGCAAGTTGGACGTTCGATGAGGAGATATAAAGTGTTGATGAGAAGACAAGAGGTGAGAAAACGTTGTTGAGTGTGCATCATAAGAATATTTTGATATGAAATATAACAACAACGCAATTGTGAACAAGGGAGATTGTTTCGGTTTTGAACTTCTCTCATGTTCGGCTCAGCCTGGTACAATTATGAACGCCAGCTTCGCCACGGAAATTGGACATCCCATCATCAGTACGAGTAAAAGTGACATTTTTGAAGCTCGATCGAGCTAAAAAAGCCCGATGGATCTAAAAAAGCTCGAAATGGCTTTGTCCTAAACCTGGTTATACTGGACTACATGGGACCCATGGGCAAGGAGTCGTTTTCCATAGGATGTTCTGGCTCCAGATAACTCCAGCATATTAAAAAGAGCCTGAACGATCCATTTTATTGGACTAAAGTTAAGGTGTGGAATTATGCACCACATTGTGTGGTAAACGTCGAAATCTGGGATCTGCATAACAAAGCCCAGGGTAGGACGATACATAGTATTTATCATACCTATCAGCAATTTGTCTCAATTCTGACTTCTTCTCTGACGACAGGAGGATGGTCACATAATGTCGAATGATGCCTATGAGGAATGTGATCACAACGATGGGGAGAAAAACCCATATTCGAATGTCTGTGTCCAGCAAAAGCTCGGCCATGACCACGCCGGAAGTCGGAAAAACAGCGATGACGTCACCGGAAAAGAGGAATCCCTCGCCCTCTGTCGGGGAAATCCCATGAGATACGAAGACAGGTGTGTTGAAACTGGTGTTATGTTCATGAAATGTAATGGAATGTGGCGAATTTGAAGTTCAGTGATGACTGGGAAGGAAGTAGACTTACAAGACAAAGTTCTTTCCTATGAGCAGTTCCTAAATGAAACATTACGGGAGGATCTGAAGTAAGCTTACACTTTTATCAGGTTAGGTTATGATTGGATGATCAGAAGATGGCAGACATATAGGGACTGGGTGTCTGTTATTGCTGGGACGAATATTAAAGGGATATGAAACAGACCCCAACATCAAAGGCGCCGCCGCGAGCTCACGTTGAACGTATGTCTCGCCTGCCAGGTCTCGCGCTCTACGCGCGTGAGCCTTTGCTTCGCCTAGTTTTCATCACGAATTCATTCCAGATTTTACCAGATTTTTAGACGTTCTTCTGCAGCAATTGGCATCAGATTATTTGATCGAGACATGTACTATTTTGAGAGAAGAAACTCTTGAGGGATTTTCATCGAAAAGATGCATATTTTCATGACAACTTTCGACCGCTCTGCGCTGCCGATAACTGAGCGGATGGAGCGGCAAGGAAAAACTCATTTTTCCCCTTCTTTACGCCGTACGATCAAACTTCTCATTTATCTCAATCTTTGAAGTATATCTGTGCTAGTTTTTACAAAATATGCAAGCATGTCATTGACAGTACGCAAAATGTTTTAATTTTCCATTTTCGTTTTTGTAAATAATTGCTCGTGAAAATGCCAAATATTTAAAATTCTGAACAAATCTCACAATTCTTGTACGTTTTTGTGATTGAACTACTCCTTTGGTTCATTTGTTTTTTAGATTTTTTTTCTCCGTGCACTAGTTTTGTTTCTTGTCGTTTGCATGATGTATTCCTTTTGACACTCGTTAAGTTGTAAAGGATTTTTTTTTGGTCACCAATCTTGGCCTAAATTGAGTTGACTGGCTTCACGTTAATCGAGCCTAGTTGACAAGCACGTGTATTCGCCCAGCATTGACCAGCGAAACAGGGCGGGACTCACAGCGAAGCACACGTGACGGTCTTTTGCGCATAAAAGCCAATCAGTGACGAGGCGTACTAATTAACCAATCACTAATCCCTCATTAACATATCAATTAGCGAGACAGACCCTAGTTCAAAGAGAGGAGCCGCGTTTCATATCCCTCTATACTCGTCCCAGGTTATTGTAAAGGTAAAATGAGTTAAAAAGATGTTTTTGGAGGTCATTTTGAAGTATATCTTTAGAAGCTTGTAATGGATGTATAGATTGTAAAAAATGTGCTGAAACTCTTACCATATTTGCAAAATGCTATTTGTCACCTTTCAGAAATGTTCTTGAAGAGAGAGATAAGGTGTACAGTGAAATTGCTGAGTACTTACAGCTCAAAACAACCATAGAGAAAATTCAGGTAATATTGTATGCAACTGATGTAGATATTTAATTCCGACATTCTCTAGCCATGCAGGGTCCACTTTGGATTGCAAATTTTTGAGTGGGCCGATGGCTGGGGAAAAGCATCATCCATTAAATGCTGGCCTGTATACTCTTTAATGCCTGGAGTACCTGGATTTGATAGTCATCCATGACTATAGGGATAAGGGAAGAAAAAGGTCCGGGTTCTTTACTGGGGACAGATTGTTATTCATATCATTGTAATCTAATGATACTGGGTATCTCTAAATCACTGTCTTCCCATGTTACCTCTTGTACATAACCCCACCTACTGTCATGACTGTAGTTTTGATGGGCATTTTTTTCTTCTTTTTTTTGTGTCATGTTTTCAACCGTATATTATTTATGAAATCCTATACAGAAGAAATAATATTTCAAAAACAATAAAATCAACCTACCTACTCATGTTTTCAAGTTCTTTATCCATGATCATGATGATTAACACAAACACGTACCAATAATCCTCTGGATATTTGAAGTCTGGTTAGTCATTTACAGCTTTTGTGTTGATTCAATTTTTCAGGAATCCAATTTGGGAGTTGAAGGACTGAAGACAAAAGTAGATCTGGGTTGTAATTTCTATGTTCAAGCCACTGTGTATGTATAATTGTGTCATTCACACACCTGGTTTAATTTTTAATGGTTTCAAACAGGCAAATGTCTACCTTGTCACCTTTTATTGATTGTCCCCACACTTGTATCCTATGTCTCTCAGTATAATGGTCCATTATAAAGTGGGGTTCAATGTAGCATGGCCACTGTTGTCCCTCAATATATCTGTAATATTTAGGCTAGTACTGTTTTAAGACTCGCTGTTACTACTATGTGATTTACCTGTAGTACAGTCAGTATTTTGTGCCCCAAATTAATGATCACAATGAGGGACAAATGCAGCCTTTCAGCAGCACTCTGCAGGAAATCACAGGCATGGTATTCCATTGTATAGTGTTTGGTTGTAAAAGTAGACCATCTATGATACTGTTGAGCACATTGTAAAATGTCTCCTGTGCTATATTTCTTTGTTTCTTTAGTCCGGACACCTCAAGAATCTTTGTCAGCATCGGTTATGGATTCTTCCTCGAGTTCACGCTGGATGAAGCAGTGAAATTTGCAGAGAAGAAAATAAAAAGATTAACAGAGACCACGGACAAACTGACACGCGATTCTGCTAAAATTAAAGCCCACATTAAACTAGTTATACAGGTAAGTAAATTACTTAGCAATGTATGTCTATTACCAGTACTGATAGTACATCCATATGATATAACACCAATGTCCAATACTGTTAGTACATTTTGCAATATTACAGCAATGGATGTCCAGTACTGGTAGTACATGTGCAATATTACAGCAATGGATGTCCAGTACATGTGCAATATTACAGCAATGGATGTCCAGTATTGTTAGTACATGTGCAATATTACAGCAATGGATGTCCAGTACTGGTAGTACATTTTGCAATATTACAGCAATGGATGTCCAGTACTGTCAGTACATTTGCAATATTACAGCAATGGATGTCCAGTACTGGTAGTACATGTGCAATATTACAGAAATAGATGTCCAGTACTGGTAGTACATGTGCAATATTACAGCAATGGATGTCCAGTACTGGTAGTACATGTACTATACAGCAATGGATGTTCAGTACTGGTGGTACATGTGCAATATTACAGCAATGGATGTCCAGTACTGGTAGTACATGTGTGATATTACAGCAATGGATGTCCAGTACTGGTAGTACATGTGCAATATTACAGCAATGGATGTCCAGTACTGTTAGTACATGTGCAATATTACAGCAATGGATGTCCAGTACTGTTAGTACATTTTGCAATATTACAGCAATGGATGTCGGGGATTATTTTAGACACTTTTCCTTTATATAACTCAATTTCAAAAAGATGAAAAACTCAATTTTTTACAGCAATGGATGTCCAGTACTGGTAGTACATTGCAGTATTACAGCAATGGATGTCCAGTACTGGTAGTACATGTGTAATATTACAGCAATGGATGTCCAGTACTGGTAGTACATGTACTATACAGCAATGGATGTTCAGTACTGGTAGTACATGTGCAATATTACAGAAATAGATGTCCAGTACTGGTAGCACATGTGCAATATTACAGCAGTGGATGTCCAGTACTGGTAGTACATGTATTATACAGCAATGGATGTTCAGTACTGGTGGTACATGTGCCATATTACAGCAATGGATGTCCAGTACTCGTAGTACATGTGTGATATTACAGCAATGGATGTCCAGTACTGGTAGTACATGTGCAATATTACAGCAATGGATGTCCAGTACTGTTAGTACATGTGCAATATTACAGCAGTGGATGTCCAGTACTGTTAGTACATTTTGCAATATTACAGCAGTGGATGTCCAGTACTGTTAGTACATTTTGCAATATTACAGCAATGGATGTCCAGTACTGGTAGTACATGTACTATACAGCAATAGATGCCCAGTATTGGTAGTACATGTGCAATATTACAGCAATGGATGCCCAGTACTGGTAGCACATGTGCAATATTACAGCAATGGATGGCCAGTACTGGTAGTACATGTGCAATATTACAGCAATGGATGTCCAGTACTGGTAGTACATGTGCAATATTACAGCAATGGATGTCCAGTACTGGTAGTACATGTGCAATATTACAGCAATGGATGTCCAGTACTGGTAGTACATGTGCAATATTACAGCAATGGATGTCCAGTACTGGTAGTACATATACTATACAACAATGGATGTTCAGTACTGGTAGTACATGTGCAATATTACAGCAATGGATGTCCAGTACTGGTAGTACATGTGCAATATTACAGCAATGGATGTTCAGTACTGGTAGTACATGTGCAATATTACAGCAATGGATGTCCAGTACTGGTAGTACATGTGCAATATTACAGCACTGGATGTCCAGTACTGGTAGTACATGTACTGTACAGCAATGGATGTTCAGTACTGGTAGTACATGTGCAATATTACAGCAATGGATGTCCAGTACTGGTAGTACATTGCAGTATTACAGCAGTGGATGTCCAGTACTGGTAGTACATGTATTATACAGCAATGGGTGTCCAGTACTGATAGTACATGTGTAATATTACAGCAATGGATGTCCAGTACTGGTAGTACATGTACTATACAGCAATGGATGTTCAGTACTGGTAGTACATGTGCAGTATTACAGCAATGGATGTCCAGTACTGGTAGTGCATGTGCAATATTGCAGCAATGGATGTCCAGTACTGGTAGTAGATGAGCAATGTTACAGCAGTGGATGTCCAGACCTGGGAGTTCTGGTAGTAGATGTGCAGTATTAAAGCAATGGATGTCCAGTACTGGTAGTGCATGTGCAATATTGATGTTCAGTACTGGTAGTACAAGAAGTACATGTAGGATATTACAGCAATGTATGTCCAGTACTGGTAGTACATATACTATACAACAATAGATGTCCAGTACTGGTAGTAGATGTGCAATATTACAGCAATGGATGTCCATTACTGATAGTACATGTACTATACAGCAATGGATGTTCAGTACTGGTAGTACATGTGCAATATTACAGAAATAGATGTCCAGTACTGGTAGCACATGTGCAATATTACAGCAATGGATGTCCATTACTGGTAGTGCATGTACATTACAGCAATGGATGCCTATTCCTGCTAGTCCATGTATTGTATTATAGCAAGGAACATCTCGTATGTTCAACAGGAAAACTGAAAGTTGTCCATCAGATAGTAACCACGGTAACCAGAATATGGTCTCAACATTAAATTGTTGCTGAACAGAGGACTGTATGACCAGACCTACCGGTACATTCCTTTTAACACCCAGCAACCCCAGGGGTGCCCCAATTATAGTCGCCTCTTACGACAAGCTCTCTGAGGAGCTGAGGCCTATTTTTAGTATGACCTGGAGTGTGTCAGCTCCTAGTCACAGTGCTTTCCAGTGATGGTAAAATTAATGTTGTTTAACTTGAATGACATGCTTTGGTCCGAAAGTTTGATGTACTACTTTCATTGTATATTTATATTTGCAGGGCTTGAAGGAACTTCAAGGCATTGATGACAAAGTGGAGAAGCCATTCCGAGATATTTGGACCTGAACTATGAAACAGCTCTACATTCATGGTCATGTCATACAGAAAGCTATTCTGTTATTGAATAGTTTGATCTATCCTTGCACAGGTGTAAGCAAGAATAACTCTGTGGAATTACCTGTACCAAATGTTAAGTACATGTAACTTGGGCTTGAAAGGTGCTTCTGGTTGTGCAGAAGACTTAGTAACATGGCCAAGGAGAAACTGGGTCAACACAGTATAAAGGAGCAAGTGACTAGATCTAATTCGAACACTGTTACATGCAAAATAAAACCTGGTGTTCAATCTGGGGATGACACAGTTAGACTCTCATGAGTGATCACTGGGTTTAAGACAGTCAGACCATTTTTCTTGGTTTGAATAGCTCTTGTCCCACAGCTCTGCCTCTGCTTATATCATGTATCGGTATATAGGGACTTTCCCATAAATCAGTTGCCAAATTTTCAACTAATTTGAGCATATTAATCTGATCTTTAAGAAGGTTCCAGACAATTTTGACAATATTGTGACAGCAGTGTACATGTAGACCCCAACCTTCAAAATAATGGATACAATTATTTTGTATAAGGTAAAATGGGGTAACTTTGACATAACTTTATCTCCAAGCTGATTTGGAGACCAGAACCACACTGGTGGTCAAAGTTACCCCAGAAAGAATTGGATAAAGCTACTATATCAATGATTACTACTTCTAAAATAGTATATTTTCACTATAAACTCAAAACATTGCATATCTTCACCATAGAAGTTTTTGTGTCAAACGTTTAACAGTTACACCAGTGCCAACTACATGTTAAGTGACCATCTTATGAAGAGTGTCACATGGCTGGCCACGTACTTACTCCCTGCTGCCTCAGCAGATAACAGCATCTTATATATAAAGGTGAGATAACTGTCTATGAGCTGTAACAATATGCTAATATAACTAAAACAAAAAGGTGTCAAAGTTATCCTACTGTAAAAGTTACCCGCATGACCTCAGTCTATTATAATGATTTGACCCAGCTCTAGTATATGGGATTATTTAGGAATTCCATGGAAAAACATGTATTTTCTTTTTAAAAAAGTCACATATTAGTTAAAATGTCATTTTCTCTAATATGCCGCAATGTTTTCTGGGATAGTGTATCTAATAAAAATTGTCCAACTGTTAAAAATTGCATTTTGGAATGATCATTGGAATTGGAAGCTGATTAGTGATGGCCAATCATGTAGTTCTCCAACGGCAGGGACAGCGGAACCAGGGGGTCCAGAGCCCCTTCACTTTTCGAGACTGCAATGTTATAAGTCCTATCTTAGATAGCACCAGTCCAGCTTTTAACACGGCCGATAATGTGCTCAACGCCCTGAATGGATTATTCTACTGCAAAATCCTGTGCATCGTGGGGTATCTGCAAATGTTGTATCAATTCAAATTCTCAAAATTTCACAACCTCTCCACCAGGGGTCGCTTTCCGCTGGAAAATGGCTGCTCCAACCCTGGGACCATGGTCACTGAAAGTGTGTCCCACGATACATTGAAAAATTTGTTCACGTGTCCTCTTTCATTGGAACATATTCCAATTCCTTATGTAACGTCAGTCATGAGTCATCTTCATGGCCAGCGTCATAATGTTGCGATGTCAGAATAGAAAATGTTTCGCAAGAATGCGTAAAGAGTTCTGGTAGGCTACATAATCTCGCAGATGTGCTCGTAACCTCCATGACATGTGGATGTCGGCCTGATTTCCACAGAGATGCCCTCGTTCTGTTCTGAATTCTAGGGTTTTGTATGCTATCCAATGACTGATTGTATGGTTGAGCGCCGTCCCAGAGCCTAGCAGGGACAGGACCGGCTAGCTCTGGTTACGAGATTGAAAATTTCCATGGCTTGTGGAAACAATTGGATAAAAATACAGCCAACCAACGCGTTTCTCTTAAGGTCCATTGAGAATACACAGACTTCCAGGTGCTTGGAAATACAACCACGACCTTCTGCCATGTTCATGGAGCATTGCTTTAGCCTGAATTAAAGTAAACATTCATCTAAATAAACTGTCATGCCCTGGTGGATATAGATATAGTCATGCAAGGGCTGTTCCAGACAAAAAGTACACAAGATGGAGTTGAAGATTTTCTCAGTTCTTTAGTATATGTGTGGTGGGTTTTATACCGTCATTTAACATCAGAGATATGGGATAAATGGTGTATGGGTGATTGGGATCAGAAAAAGATATCTTCCCTCTACCTGATGTACAATATTCTGGAAAAGCCCTAACAAAATCCAGATGACGGAACTTCCATTTTGCCAACTGTTTTCACACTGCATTTAGAATATATGGTATTGGTATACACAAATACTGAAATTGCTTTGCAGAGAAAAACAGTTTATTATAACAAGATTACAATGTTGAATATTCAGTAACAAATTTGTATGAAGATAAGGTGCAGGCAGATAAAAGCTATTCACCAACTACACAATACCGGTACACATTCTGTGCTTTTGAACATGTTATGGAAAACTGCATCTCTGAGATGCTAAATAAAGTCATGAATATAATAACGAAGAAATAAATGGCAATTGACATTATAAAATTAACTGTTGTGTATGTAATTTACATAATACACAGTAGATATTGTTGCCTATTTTCTCTGAAAAATTACTTTTGAAATAATAGATATTTTACCTGAAGATATTCTTTAAACCTCTTTACCTCCAATTTACAGAAGCATTTTTCCCTAATCCTATAAACGCATTCAAGGATCGATATATTTTGCACCGAATAAAAACAAATCCATGTGGAAATTTGATTACAGTGGCGATGTCATTCATTTACTGATAGGCCTAAGGCCTCGTAACAATCCCTCATTTCTTCATCACTGAACTGTTTGGAAATTAGGAGGGCGGTCATGGGAATGGTCTGAGGGGAGGCGGTGTGTTTCAGTCTCCTAAAACTGATCTATTTGAGATTTGAATGATGAACATGAACAGATAGCATGGGATAAATCATATCATACTAAAATAATCAGGTTAGGGTGATCCTGCCCTCGAAAATCATGGAGGCAAAAAGGTCGTTTTGCTCAAGAACTTTTGATTCCTCCTCAACCAATGCTCCAAAACTTCAGCACATTAACCTCTCTACTGTTCCATGGCATAACATTAATTTGCCATTTGAAGAACTGCAGTCAATGTTTCAATTATTAAGCAAATTAGATAGAGGACTATTTGTTTTTACTATCATTTGTATGAGATATCTCTTTTTTTTATCTGTGTGCACCTCAAGAGGATTTTGCTGAATGGATTATGGAAATGGTTTTATTAAGCAAATACAATCCTTTTTACCTCCATTTTAGAGAGCAGGATTACCCTAACCTGGTTTTACGCAACACACAACAAAACTAGTATTTATATTAATATAGTTTATTTTGGCAAATAAGGTGTTGCTTGTAACACCGGCCCATGTCACTGCTTGTGACACAGGCGAACAGGAGTGTTGCTTGTAACACCCAATGTCGCAGCAAGGTGGTGTTGTTTGTAACACCGAATGTCGCAGCAATGTGGTGTTGCTTGTAACACCGAATGTCGCAGCAATGTGGTGTTGCTTGTAACACCGAATGTTGCAGCAATGCTTGTAACACCGAAAGTCGCAGCAATGTGGTGTTGCTTGTAACACCGCATGTCGCAGCAGCAATGTGGTGTTGCTTGTAACACCGCATATCGCAGCAAGGTGGTGTTGCTTGTAACACCGCATATCGCAGCAAGGTGGTGTTGCTTGTAACACCATGCTTGTACCAGCGGTCCGTGCTACTGCTGTAGGTAGGACTAGCAATAGGATTGAAATAGAGGCTGCTGCTTTATGCTTAAACTAAAATAGCGCTACATTTATCATGATTTGGAAAAGAAAGCCAAGCCATCTTGGCGTGATTCCTGTAGGAAAGTTCAACAAGTAAAGCCCGAGGTGATGTGACTGAGGGTGGAGGAGGGTTGTTCATTTACAAATCGCACGTCTGCCTGCATAGGCATGCTGAGAGCCGACTGACAACGCAGTAGAGAGACGAGCTGAGCTGACCGCGTGGTGATCTATGATTGGCTGGCCACATGGTGTGACGATTTAACTGGTTCTCTTGTCACGCGCAGACATGCACATCACGTGTTGCCCAAAATGTACTCAATGCCATGTCATTGAGTTCCAATTTACGCAACACACAACAAAACTAGTATTTATATTAATATAGTTTATTTTGGCAAATAAGGTGTTGCTTGTAACACCGGCCCATGTCACTGTTTGTGACACAGGCGAACAGGAGTGTTGCTTGTAACACCCAATGTCGCAGCAAGGTGGTGTTGCTTGTAACACCGAATGTCGCAGCAATGTGGTGTTGCTTGTAACACCGAATGTCGCAGCAATGTGGTGTTGCTTGTAACACCGAATGTCGCAGCAATGTGGTGTTGCTTGTAACACCGAAAGTCGCAGCAATGTGGTGTTGCTTGTAACACCGCATGTCGCAGCAGCAATGTGGTGTTGCTTGTAACACCGCATATCGCAGCAAGGTGGTGTTGCTTGTAACACCGCATATCGCAGCAAGGTGGTGTTGCTTGTAACACCGCATATCGCAGCAAGGTGGTGTTGCTTGTAACACCGTGCTTGTACCAGCGGTCCGTGCTACTGCTGTAGGTAGGACTAGCAATAGGATTGAAATAGAGGCTGCTGCTTTATGCTTAAACTAAAATAGCGCTACATTTATCATGATTTGGAAAAGAAAGCCAAGCCAACTTGGCGTGATTCCCAAAGAAGAGGCTGAGAATCAGCCGAATTCCCCAAAGAATGTTAAATTAAACTAATATAGGTTGAAGATCATAGTGACAGTAGGGAAATGTCCATTGATAAGTTGCTTGGTACGAGATGTGATATACAGTTCTCTTTACACAGAAGATGGACTATGAACCGTACAATCACTTAGAAATCCACCATCAGAATCGGGATAAACTGCAATTAGTTTGCGTCACGATGCATGATAGCACATCAAAGTTTTTTATCAAGAACCAATTATCGCTGTCCATATTTGATCATAACTGCTGCTAAAGTTCTGGTATGCCTGTGTAGAAATGGGCATTTAGTGATCATTTCATTGGTTCGCGTAATCGTACATAAATATGCAGCATAATACATGTGATACAGCATTGAATTAAGCACATACACGGAAGTACATATGAAAATTTAGCCAAGACTTGTGTATGACCTAAATGTGAATGGTAAGAAATACATGTAGAATAACGCATAATTTCAAATTATCATTTCTGAAGGTCTATTTGTCATACAAGGAAACACAATAGGCGACTCCATGCAGGGAACCTTTGCTGCACTTGGAAAGCTACCTGCATGGTGTACCCCGACTGAAAAACCTCACATGACGAACTGCCCTCTCTGAATGGAAAAAATGACATTAATGGAATTAAGATAGTGTTCAGCAATAGATAATCACCAATACTATGAAACGGGTACAACTGAACTCGATTTGTTTTACGAGTAAAACTCTCACGGAAATGGGTGATATACTGATGGCTTCTACTGTTTAAAACCACTGCTTGACTGACCACTGTCGGTACTGAATCTAGACATGCATTTTGACTACAAACAACTGAACACTTCGAGCACATAGTAACATCAAGCATATGATACAGCAAATATGGAAAATGAGTGATTTGCATAGACTGCGGTCATTCAACCTAGTCCAGTTAAACAGTCTGGAATAAAGAGGTTCAGTGGGACTCCTGTGAATGCCATGGACTAACCAGGCAAACCCTGAATAGAGATTGTACTTAGATAAAACTAAAATACAGCTTAAAACATTTGGAAATCTGCGTTTGACTGGCTTGTTTGCCAACATGTCTAATGCTGCATAGAGAATACAACGTAACTCAGCCAAGGTGGTTACAACAGAGACCAGGGCAAGGCTTTGATGTAAGACCTCCCATTGAATAGGTAATATCCTGGACAAAAGAGTGACAATACAACTTGCAGCAGATCCTTTGTCAATTATATTTCGTTAGTCTTACACCAAATCGTTGCCGAGACCAGAGTGACCTGGCATGAAAATCTGGAAAATGCCGCTGTTCAACTAAGAGATCACAGTGACCTGGCATGAAAAACTGGATGAAACAAGAGGATCAACATAAAAGTACAACTCATTTAACAAAAGTTTGAAAAGACCTGCTAGAGTGGTTTCTCAGATGCGTATAGCGAGACATGTATAACAATGCTAGTAATAGGGCTCAGAATATCAAATAAGAGCGTGAGACAAGGAGGGAATTGCTGAGCTTTGGCAGGCATGGATCGCATAAGAAAAGTATTGAATCACATTCTTTAGCCTATATCATGAAAACTTTAACAACTGGCCTCATGAAAGTCTAACTAACATGACCTGATAACCGCTGTAATGGTCAGTTATCTAATGCTGATCTCAGCTGTATATTTTTTGTTCGTTTCGTTTGTGCAGTTCAAGGGAGACAATTCCAGTTCGATAAATCTTGTATGCGCGCGTAAGCACGTGGTGTTGTGGCGAGAAGAATTTAGATTCTGCCGAGTTATTTGTGTGAGATTAAGAGATACAAAGGTCTACAAAAACGGTAGTTACTTTCTCTTATATCATTTTCATCTTTGTTGCTAGTTTGTAAAGTAACCGCTGATATACGCTGGCGGCATTGTAGTATCGTGTAAACAACGTTCTCTTCGATAATTGTTGATTTGTGCATTGGTCATTTAGCACCCAGTTTTCGTGTTTCTATAATTCCGCTACATCTGAATGTATGCTCTTTAGAACGCTGTATTGTAACGTAAGATGCATTGCATTAAGGTTCTTTACCCATTCAGTTTATTCCTATGAGGTGAATATCTCTCTATATGCCTTGATAATTGATTTCTCATAAATAAGAACAAAGGCAGAATGTAAGTTTATATTTTTCTTTACTTACAGTCAATCAGACTCCATGCTGTGAGCTACACATTCAACTGGCTGTGTCAATACGCAGAATAAAAGGTGTAAAGCGGAGCTGCATTGTGTTTCTTGACTTTGTATATTCTCTATTGGAAAGTGTGTCCAATATTCATTGACGTTTTTTCGTGATCATTGTGATCATTGACATTGGTTGTGATCATTGACGCTCAGTGATCATTGACGTTTCCTACCGGAAAGAACTGAAATATGTATCAGCAGGAAGAAATCGCCACACACGATAGTGAAGCAGACGAGATGATTCAGGCTTCACAACCCAGATCACGGAATCAGACTGAAAAAGGAAAAGAGTTTGCTCGTGAAATAGCAGAGAAGAAAATGAACACGTTATGCAGGCAAATGAAAAGTACGTGTGAGCAGGTGGAAGGCCTGATGTCAGACAGTGCTGACAGTGAAGAAGTGAGAAACAGATATTTCAATTGGCTAACACTTTTCAAGGAATTTCTTGATCAACACGAAGCTTATGTGACGTTGGCCGACCCTGATGATGTGTTCAAATTTGATGAACAGCTTAGCGACATGAAATCATTCAAGTCTGCAGTTGAGAACTGGTTTAATTTTGAGACTCGTAAATCTATGACGAACGTAAATGTGAGACCAAGAGACAGTGCATCACAGGTACGACCAACTAAATCCAGTCGTGTGTCATCCTTGAGGAGTTCTGTGTCTTCTGCCAGACTGAGAGAGGAACAAAAACGTGCAGAACTACAGGCAAAGGCAGCAGCTTTGAAGAAAAGAAAGACTCTTGAACTTGCCAAAGTGAATCTGAGACTACAAGAAGAAGAACTGACTCTTGACACTGAATTAGCAGTAGTAGAGGCTAAAACGAGGGTTCTGGATCAGTATGAAAATGGGGAAATTTGTGAAAATGATCAGAATGAAAATGTTCATGAAAATGATGATAAATCAAGTAAGGTTCAAACATCTCCTGTAAAGATAAATCCCAATTCAAAGCCATTTACCCCTAGAGTTGCCCCAAATGAGTCTTGTGGTCCTAAAAATGAAATTTCAGGTACAAATGCTGGTGTTCCCAATGTTAATGAAAATAACGGGGTAATACATTCTGTTGTTCGCCAACTCAGAAAACCGCCACCTGAAATTCAGAAATTTAGTGGTGACCCACTGCAGTACAGGAAGTTTGTCAGACAGTTCCAGGTTCAAATTGTGGCAAACTCAGACACTTATGATGAACTCATGAACCATCTAGAACAGTTAACAACTGGTGAAGCTAACAGGCTAGTTAGTGGGTACAGCTATCTTAGTGCTGAACAGGGCTACCCTGCTGCTCTGAAAGAATTAGAAGAGCGGTATGGTGACCCAGAAATGATTGCAAATGCATTCATTAAAAGGGCAGGTAACTGGCAAAGTTTGAAACCGGACAATCCCAAAGCTCTAGATGATTTTGCCATCTTCCTCGCAGAATGTGAAAATGCTGTAAGAAGCATAGAGGCAATGAAAGTGTTAGAGTATTCTGAAAATCTCAAAATGCTAGTGGCAAAATTGCCATTCTACCTCCACGATCGTTGGAGAAACACTGTTCAACAAATTAAGCGGAAAGAGCAGGTTGTTGAATTTTCTCATCTTGTAAAGTTTGTCAAAGAGGAAGCCAAGAAGGTAAATGACCCCGTCTATGGGCGCGATGCCATGAGAGTCGACGCGACATCAGACAGGAGATCGGCACAGAAGGGAAATAACTCAAATCGTCCCAAAGGAAGTTTCTTTGCCGGCAGTCCGTCTTCTGAAAAGGAAATTTCCTCTGGTAAGGGTTTGAAAATCCAGTATGATGGTAACCATGGTAACCAATCATCCCGACCGAGTGCGTTCTCTACACCCTGTCTCTTTTGCAAGGATGAACATCATTCCTTGGACAAATGTAAGGCAATGATCAAACAGCCATGGAAAGAGACAATAGCATTCCTAAAATCCAATGGTTTATGCTTTGCATGTCTGAAATATGGTCATCAGAAATCAGCCTGCCGTACTAAAGCCACGTGTGCTATCTGCAGACGACAACATCCGACGATATGTCATAGTGATGAAGTTTACACGCCAGAGGCTGTGGTGGATACTACCAAAGAAAATGGAGCTTCTGGCTCAAAGAACAAGAATCCCGCTGATACTTCCATCAGAGTGAACAGCAGTATGGGTGCCGGTGAAAGTGATGGAGAGTGTACAATGGCCATTGTACCCGTTATTGTGAAACTAAAGGACGGTGCTAAAACAGTGGCAACACACGCTTTCCTGGACCCAGGCAGCAGTGTCACCTTCTGCAGTGAAGATTTGATGTATCAGCTGGGTGGTTCTGGGACTAAGATGAGCATAACACTCAACACAATGGGTAACCCATATACTATGGACACGTATGCTGTCAAGGGGTTACAAATCGGAAATCCTCTATCCCACGAAATGATAGATCTGCCGAAGGCCTACACCAAGAGTGAAATGCCTGTATCCTTGAATCACATGCCGACTAGAGAAGATGTCGCTCCATGGCCACATCTACAGGATATTCATATACCGGAAGTGAAAGCAGGCATAGGCTTACTTATCGGGAACAATGTTCCAGATGCATATGCTCCTGTGGATGTGAAAACTGGACCCAGCGGTAGCCCTCATGCCACAAAGAGCCGACTGGGATGGATCTTGTGGAATGTGATTCGGAGAAATGAAAGTACAGCCTCGGATGATCATGTTGGATTCTCTGTAAACAGGGCTGAAGTAGTGGCAGTCGAGGAAGTGGTGGAGCTCAAGCGGTTGGACCAGATGGTCAGACACTCCATGAACTTTGACTTCCCTGAGCGAATGTCAGATGACAAAA